>CM032123.1:20067301-20128266 GCA_018894105.1 Jacaranda mimosifolia
GCCTACAAAGTAGGACCAAATACACTCATCAAAATCAACTCCTTGCATATGCAAAATGCATCCCATACATTCTGACGTCACATTTAAAGGTGGAGACATGGAGATAAGAATAGAAAAATGTGTTGTTGACTCACAATTCCGGCCTCCTTTCCACTCATAATTAAAAAAAATCCTAGTAGATAGCTAGAAATTAACACTACAATAGTTGGGTCTAATAGAGAAACCATGTACTCGAGCAACAAAAAAGACAATCAACAAATGAAGTACTATGGAGATCCCTAAAGTTCGCGTGAGTAAAAGCAAGTCCATTGATATTTTCAAAATCTAGAAGGACCACACATATATATCGCAGAAAAACACCCAAAAACTATCAGATCAAAACCAAAAAAAGACTGATTGAGTCCAAGAAATTTTCCAAGATGCGAATATCAATGAAAAGGATAGTAGTAACCTAATGACCTATCCCAACTAGGTGGGCATTGGATAGAGAAGACTTCTCAATGAGCAGGAGAAGCGATAAGTGTCCGACATCATCAAAGAATATTAGCATCAACACCCTTAGAGGAATTATATCAACTGCTTTGTCCAAGCAATGCTGAGGTTCCCATATCAATTGGGAATGAAGGCAAGTAAGGCACTAAGATCCATTTATAAAACTTCAAAAGCTTAAATAAACTAGTGCTTACAAGCAAAAAGAATATCAAATCATGCCTAAAATCCAGATTTAGATAGAGTGTTACCCTACCTTGAAGAGGACTACAAAGTAGGAGAAATACACTTGCTAAAATCAGCTCCTTGCATATCATAAATGCATCCCATACATTCTGACGTCATATTTAAAGGGTGAGACATGGAGATAAGAAGAGCAAAATGTGTTGTCGACTCACAATTCCAGGCCTCCTTCCCACTTAATTAAAAAAAAATCCTAGTAGATAGCTAGAAATTAACACTACTATAGTTGGGTCTAATAGAGAAACCATGTACTCGAGCAACTAAAAAGACAATCAACAAATGAAGTACTATGGAGATCCCCAAAAGTTCGCGTGAGTAAAAGCAAGGTCCATTGATATTTTCAAAATCTAGAAGGACCACAAATATATATCCCAGAAAAGCACCCCAAAACTATCAGATCAAAACCAAAAAAAGTCTGATTGAGTCCAAGAAATTTCCAAGATGCGAATATAATGAAAAGATAGTTGTAACCTAATGACCATCACAACTGGGTGGGCATTGGATAGAGAAGACTTCTCTAAGGAGCAGGAGAAGCGATAAGTGTCCGACATCATCAAAGAATATTACATCAACACCCTTAGAGGAATTATATCAACTGCTTTGTCCAAGCAATGCTGAGGTTCCCATATCAATTGGGAATGAAGGCAAGTAAGGCACTAAGATCCATTTATAAAACTTCAAAAGCTTAAATAAACTTGTGCTTAGAAGCAAAAAAGATCAAATCATTCCTAAAATCCAGATTTAGATAGAGTGTTACCTTACCTTGAAGAGGCCTACAAAGTAGGACCAAATACACTCATCAAAATCAACTCCTTGCATATGCAAAATGCATCCCATACATTCTGACGTCACATTTAAAGGTGGAGACATGGAGATAAGAAGAGAAAAATGTGTTGTCGACTCACAATTCCGGCCTCCTTCCCACTCATAATTAAAAAAAATCCTAGTAGATAGCTAGAAATTAACACTACTATAGTTGGGTCTAATAGAGAAACCATGTACTCGAGAAACTAAAAAGACAATCAACTAATGAAGTACTATGGAGATCCCTAAAGTTCGTCGTGAGTAAAAGCAAGTCCATTGATATTTTCAAAATCTAGAAGGACCACACATATATATCCAGAAAAAGCACCCAAAAACTATCAGATCAAAACCAAAAAAAGACTGATTGAGTCCAAGAAATTTCCAAGATGCGAATACAATGAAAAGGATAGTTGTAACCTAATGACCTATCACAACTAGGTGGGCATTGGATAGAGAAGACTTCTCCAATGAGCAGAAGAAGCGATAAGTGTCCGACATCATCAAAGAATATTACATCAACACCCTTAGAGGAATTATATCAACTGCTTTGTCCAAACAATGTTGAGGTTCCCATATCAATTGGGAATGAAGGCAAGTAAGGCACTAAGATCCATTTATAAAACTTGAAAAGCATAAATAAACTAGTGCTTACAAGCAAAAAAATATCAAATCATGCCTAAAATCCAGATTTAGATAGAGTGTTACCTTACCTTGAAGAGGACTACAAAGTAGGAGAAAATACCCTTGCTAAAATCAGCTCCTTGCATATCAATAATGCATCCCATACATTCTGACGTCGCATTTAAAGGTGGAGACATGGAGATAAGAAGAGGCAAATGTGTTGTCGACTCACAATTCCATCCTCCTTCCCACTTAGAATTAAAAAAAAATTCTAGTAGATAGCTAGAAATTAACACTACTATAGTTGGGTCTAATAGAGAAACCATGTACTCGAGCAACTAAAAAGACAATCAACAAATGAAGTACTATGGAGATCCCTAAAGTTCGTCTGAGAAAAAGCAAGTCCATTGATATTTTCAAAATGTAGAAGGACCGCAAATATATATCCCAGAAAAGCACCCCAAAACTATTAGATCAAAACCAAAAAAAGTCTGATTGATTCCAAGAAATTTCCAACGTGCGAATATAATGAAAAAGATAGTTGTAACCTAATGACCCATCACAACTGGGTGGGCATTGGATAGCGAAGACTTCTCTAAGGAGCAGGAGAAGCGATAAGTGTCCGACATCATCAAAGAATTTTACATCAACACCCTTAGGGGAATTATATCAATTGCTTTGTCCAAGCAATGCTGAGGTTCCCATATCAATTGGGAATGAAGGCAAGTAAGGCACTAAGATCCATTTATAAAACTTCAAAAGCTTAAATAAACTTGTGCTTAGAAGCAAAAAAGATCAAATCATTCCTAAAATCCAGATTTAGATAGAGTGTTACCTTACCTTGAAGAGGCCTACAAAGTAGGACCAAATACACTCATCAAAATCAACTCCTTGCATATGCAAAATGCATCCCATATATTCTGACGTCACATTTAAAGGTGGAGACATGGAGATAAGAAGAGAAAAATGTGTTGTCGACTCACAATTCCGGCCTCCTTCCACTCATAATTAAAAAAAATCCTAGTAGATAGCTAGAAATTAACACTACAATAGTTGGGTCTAATAGAGAAACCATGTACTCGAGCAACAAAAAAGACAATCAACAAATGAAGTACTATGGAGATCCCTAAAGTTCGCGTGAGTAAAAGCAAGTCCATTGATATTTTCAAAATCTAGAAGGACCACACATATATATCGCAGAAAAACACCCAAAAACTATCAGATCAAAACCAAAAAAAGACTGATTGAGTCCAAGAAATTTCCAAGATGCGAATACAATGAAAAGGATAGTAGTAACCTAATGACCTATCCCAACTAGGTGGGCATTGGATAGAGAAGACTTCTCCAATGAGCAGGAGAAGCGATAAGTGTCCGACATTATCAAAGAATATTACATCAACACCCTTAGAGGAATTATATCAACTGCTTTGTCCAAGCAATGCTGAGGTTCCCATATCAATTGGGAATGAAGGCAAGTAAGGCACTAAGATCCATTTATAAAACTTCAAAAGCTTAAATAAACTAGTGCTCAGAAGCAAAAAATATCAAATCATGCCTAAAATCCAGATTTAGATAGAGTGTTACCTTACCTTGAAGAGGACTACAAAGTAGGAGCAAATACACTTGCTAAAATCAGCTCCTTGCATATCAATAATGCATCCCATACATTCTGACGTCACATTTAAAGGTGGAGACATGGAGATAAGAAGAGGCAAATGTGTTGTCGACTCACAATTCCTGCCTCCTTCCCACTCATAATTAAAAAAAATTCTAGTAGATAGCTAGAAATTAACACTACTATAGTTGGGTCTAATAGAGAAACCATGTACTCGAGCGACTAAAAAGACAATCAACAAATGAAGTACTATGGAGATCCCTAAAGTTCGTCTGAGAAAAAGCAAGTCCATTGATATTTTCAAAATGTAGAAGGACCGCACATATATATCCCAGAAAAGCACCCCAAAACTATTAGATCAAAACCAAAAAAAGTCTGATTGAGTCCAAGAAATTTCCAAGGTGCGAACTTAATGAAAAGGATAGTTGTAACCTAATGACCCATCACAACTGGGTGGGCATTGGATAGAGAAGACTTCTCTATGGAGCAGGAGAAGTGATAAGTGTCCGACATCATCAAAGAATATTACATCAACACCCTTACAGGAATTATATCAACTGCTTTATCCAAGCAATGCTGAGGTTCCCATATCAATTGGGAATGAAGGCAAGTAAGGCACTAAGATCCATTTATAAAACTTCAAAAGCTTAAATAAACTTGTGCTTAGAAGCAAAAAAGATCAAATCATTCCTAAAATCCAGATTTAGATAGAGTGTTACCTTACCTTGAAGAGGCCTACAAAGTAGGACCAAATACACTCGTCAAAATCAACTCCTTGCATATGCAAAATGCATCCCATACATTCTGACGTCACATTTAAAGGTAGAGACATGGCGATAAGAAGAGAAAAATGTGTTGTCGACTCACAATTCCAGGCCTCCTTCCCACTCATAATTAAAAAAAATCCTAGTAGAGCTAGAAATTAACACTACTATAGTTGGGTCTAATAGAGAAACCATGTACTCGAGCAACTAAAAAGACAATCAACTAATGAAGTACTATGGAGATCCCTAAAGTTCGTGTGAGTAAAAGCAAGTCCATTGATATTTTCAAAATCTAGAAGGACCACATATATATATATCCCAGAAAAGCACCCCAAAACTATTAGATCGAAACCAAAAAAAGTCTGATTGAGTCCAAGAAATTTCCAAGATGCGAATATAATGAAAAGGATAGTTGTAACCTAATGCCCATCACAACTAGGTGGGCATTGGATAGAGAAGACTTCTCTAAGGAGCAGGAGAAGCGATAAGTGTCCGACATCATCAAAGAATATTACATCAACACCCTTAGAGGAATTATATCAACTGCTTTGTCCAAGCAATGCTGAGGTTCCCATATCAATTGGGAATGAAGGCAAGTAAGGCACTAAGATCCATTTATAAAACTTCAAAAGCTTAAATAAACTAGTGCTTACAAGCAAAAAAATATAGAATCATGCCTAAAATCCAAATTTAGTTAGAGTGTTACCTTACCTTGAAGAGGACTACAAAGTAAGAGCAAATACACTCCTCAAAATCAGCTCCTTGCATACGTAACATACATCCCATACATTCTGACATCATATTTAAAGGGAGAGACATGGAGATAAGAATAGAAAAATGTGTTGTTGACTCACAATTCCGGCCTCCTTCCCACTCATAATTAAAAAAAATCCTAGTAGATAGCTAGAAATTAACACTACAATAGTTGGGTCTAATAGAGAAACCATGTACTCGAGCAACTAAAAAGACAACCAACAAATCAATTACTATGGAGATCCCTAAAGTTCGCGTGAGTAAAAGCATGTCCATTGATATTTTCAAAATCTAGAAGGACCACACATATATATCCCAGAAAAGCACCCATAAACTATCAGATAAAAACCAAAAAAAGACTGATTGAGTCCAAGAAATTTCCAAGATGCGAATACAATGAAAAGGATAGTTGTAATCTAATGACCTGTCCCAACTAGGGTGGGCATTGGATAGAGAAGACTTCTCCAATGAGCAGGAGAAGCGATAAGTGTCCGACATTATCTAAGAATATTACATCGACACCCTTAGAGGAATTATATCAACTGCGTTGTCCAAACAATGTTGAGGTTCCCATATCAATTGGGAATGAAGGCAAGTAAGGCACTAAGATCCATTTATAAAACTTCAAAAGCTTAAATAAACCAGTGCTCAGAAGCAAACAAATATCAAATCATGCCTAAAATCCAGATTCGGATAGAGTGTTACCTTACCTTGAAGAGACTACAAAGTAGGAGGAAATACACTTGCTAAAATCAGCTCCTTGCATATCAATAATGCATCCCATACATTCTGACGTCACATTTAAAGGTGGAGACATGGAGATAAGAAGAGGCAAATGTGTTGTCGACTCACAATTCCATCCTCCTTCCCACTCATAATTAAAAAAAATCTAGCAGATAGCTAGAAATTAACACTACTATAGTTGGGTCTAATAGAGAAACCATGTACTCGAGCAACTAAAAAGACAATCAACAAATGAAGTACTATGGAGATCCCTAAAGTTCGTCTGAGAAAAAGCAAGTCCATTGATATTTTCAAAATGTAGAAGGACCCCACATATATATCCCAGAAAAGCACCCCAAAACTGTTAGATCAAAACCAAAAAAAGTCTGATTGAGTCCAAGAAATTTCCAAGGTGCGAATATAATGAAAAGGATAGTTGTAACCTAATGACCCATCACAACTGGGTGGGCATTGGATAGAGAAGACTTCTCTAAGGAGCAGGAGAAGCGATAAGTGTCCGACATAATCAAAGAATATTACATCAACACCCTTAGAGGAATTATATCAACTGCTTTGTCCAAGCAATGCTGAGGTTCCCATATCAATTGGGAATGAAGGCAAGTAAGGCACTAAGATCCATTTATAAAACTTCCAAAGCTTAAATAAACTTGTGCTCAGAAGCAAAAAAGATCAAATCATTCCTAAAATCCAGATTTAGATAGAGTGTTACCTTACCTTGAAGAGGCCTACAAAGTAGGACCAAATACACTCGTCAAAATCAACTCCTTGCATACGCAAAATGCATCCCATACATTCTGACGTCACATTTAAAGGTAGAGACATGGCGATAAGAAGAGAAAAATGTGTTGTCGACTCGCAATTCCGGCCTCCTTCCCACTCATAATTAAAAAAAATCCTAGTAGAGCTAGAATTTAACACTACTATTGTTGGGTCTAATAGAGAAACCATGTACTCGAGCAACTAAAAAGACAATCAACAAATGAAGTACTATGGAGATCCCTAAAGTTCGTCTGAGAAAAAGCAAGTCCATTGATATTTTCAAAATGTAGAAGGACCACACATATATATATGCCAGAAAAGCACCCCAAAACTATTAGATCAAAACCAAAAAAAGTCTGATTGAGTCCAAGAAATTTCCAAGGTGCGAATATAATGAAAAGGATAGTTGTAACCTAATGACCCATCACAACTGGGTGGGCATTGGATAGAGAAGACTTCTCTATGGAGCAGGAGAAGCGATAAGTGTCCGACATCATTAAAGAATATTACATCAGCACCCTTAGGGGAATTATATCAACTGCTTTGTCCAAGCAATGCTGAGGTTCCCATATCAATTGGGAATGAAGGCAAGTAAGGCACTAAGATCCATTTATAAAACTTCAAAAGCTTAAATAAACTTGTGCTTAGAAGCAAAAAAGATCAAATCATTCCTAAAATCCAGATTTAGATAGAGTGTTACCTTACCTTGAAGAGGCCTACAAAGTAGGACCAAATACACTCGTCAAAATCAACTCCTTGCATACGCAAAATGCATCCCATACATTCTGACGTCACATTTAAAGGTAGAGACATGGCGATAAGAAGAGAAAAATGTGTTGTTGACTCACAATTCCGGCCTCCTTCCCCCTCATAATTAAAAAAAATCCTAGTAGAGCTAGAAATTAACACTACTATAGTTGGGTCTAATAGAGAAACCATGTACTCGAGCAACTAAAAAGACAATCAACAAATGAAGGACTATGGAGATCCCTAAAGTTCGCGTCAGTAAAAGCAAGTCCATTGATATTTTCAAAATCTAGAAGGACCGCACATATATATATCCCAGAAAAGCACCCAAAAACTGTCAGATCAAAACCAAAAAAAGACTGATTGAGTCCAAGAAATTTCCAAGATGCGAATATAATGAAAAGGATAGTTGTAACCTAATGACCTATCCCAACTAGGTGGGCATTAGATACAGAAGACTTCTCCGATGAGCAGGAGAAGCGATAAGTGTCCGACATTATCAGAGAATATTACATCAACACCCTTCGAGGAATTATATCAACTGCTTTGTCCAAGCAATGCTGAGGTTCCCATATCAATTGGGAATGAAGGCAAGTAAGGCACTAAGATCCATTTATAAAACTTCAAAAGCTTAAATAAACCAGTGCTCAGAAGCAAACAAATATCAAATCATGCCTAAAATCCAGATTTAGATAGAGTGTTACCCTACCTTGAAGAAGACTACAAAGTAGGAGGAAATACACTTGCTAAAATCAGCTCCTTGCATATCAATAATGCATCCCATACATTCTGACGTCACATTTAAAGGTGGAGACATGGAGATAAGAAGAGGCAAATGTGTTGTCGACTCACAATTCCATCCTCCTTCCCACTCATAATTAAAAAAAATTCTAGCAGATAGCTAGAAATTAACACTACTATAGTTGGGTCTAATAGAAAAACCATGTACTCGAGCAACTAAAAAGACAATCAACAAATGAAGTACTATGGAGATCCCTAAAGTTCGTCTGAGAAAAAGCAAGTCCATTGATATTTTCAAAATGTAGAAGGACCGCACATATATATCCCAGAAAAGCACCCCAAAACTGTTAGATTAAAACCAAAAAAAGTCCTATTGAGTCCAAGAAATTTCCAAGGTGCGAATATAATGAAAAGGATAGTTGTAACCTAATGACCCATCACAACTGGGTGGGCATTGGATGGAGAAGACTTCTCTAAGGAGCAGGAGAAGCGATAAGTGTCCGACATAATCAAAGAATATTACATCAACACCCTTAGAGGAATTATATCAACTGCTTTGTCCAAGCAATGCTGAGGTTCCCATATCAATTGGGAATGAAGGCAAGTAAGGCACTAAGATCCATTTATAAAACATCCAAAGCTAAAATAAACTTGTGCTCAGAAGCAAAAAAGATCAAATCATTCCTAAAACCCAGATTTAGATAGAGTGTTACCTTACCTTGAAGAGGCCTACAAAGTAGGACCAAATACACTCGTCAAAATCAACTCCTTGCATACGCAAAATGCATCCCATACATTCTGACGTCACATTTAAAGGTAGAGACATGGCGATAAGAAGAGAAAAATGTGTTGTCGACTCGCAATTCCGGCCTCCTTCCCACTCATAATTAAAAAAAATCCTAGTAGAGCTAGAATTTAACACTACTATAGTTCGGTCTAATAGAGAAACCATGTACTCGAGTAACTAAAAAGACAATCAACAAATGAAGTACTATGGAGATCCCTAAAGTTCGTCTGAGAAAAAGCAAGTCCATTGATATTTTCAAAATGTAGAAGGAACACACATATATATATGCCAGAAAAGCACCCCAAAACTGTTAGATCAAAACCAAAAAAAGTCTGATTGAGTCCAAGAAATTTCCAAGGTGTGAATATAATGAAAAGTATAGTTGTAACCTAATGACCCATCACAACTGGGTGGGCATTGGATAGAGAAGACTTCTCTATGGAGCAGGAGAAGTGATAAGTGTCCGACATCATCAAAGAATATTACATCAACACCCTTAGAGGAATTATATCAACTGCTTTGTCCAAGCAATGCTGAGGTTCCCATATCAATTGGGAATGAAGGCAAGTAAGGCACTAAGATCCATTTATAAAACTTCAAAAGCTTAAATAAACCAGTGCTCAGAAGCAAACAAATATCAAATCATGCCTAAAATCCAGATTTAGATAGAGTGTTACCTTACCTTGAAGAAGACTACAAAGTAGGAGCAAATACACTTGCTAAAATCAGCTCCTTGCATATCAATAATGCATCCTATACATTCTGACGTCACATTTAAAGGTAGAGACATGGCGATAAGAAGAGAAAAATGTGTTGTCGACTCACAATTCCGGCCTCCTTCCCACTCATAATGAAAAAAAATCCTAGTAGAGCGAGAAATTAACACTACTATAGTTGGGTCTAATAGAGAAACCATGTACTAGAGCAACTAAAAAGACAATCAACTAATGAAGTACTATGGAGATCCCTAAAGTTCGTGTGCGTAAAAGAAAGTCCATTGATATTGTCAAAATCTAGAAGGACCACATATATATATATCCCAGAAAAGCACCCCAAAACTATTAGATCGAAACCAAAAAAAGTCTGATTGAGTCCAAGAAATTTCCAAGATACGAATATAATGAAAAGGATAGTTGTAACCTAATGCCCATCACAATTGGGTGGGCATTGGATAGAGAAGACTTCTCTAAGGAGCAGGAGAAGCGATAAGTGTCCGACATCATCAAAGAATATTACATCAACATCCTTAGAGGAATTATATCAACTGCTTTGTCCAAGCAATGCTGAGGTTCCCATATCAATTGGGAATGAAGGCAAGTAAGGCACTAAGATCCATTTATAAAACTTCAAAAGCTTAAAAAAACTAGTGCTTACAAGCAAAAAAATATAGAATCATGCCTAAAATCCAGATTTAGTTAGAGTGTTACCTTACCTTGAAGAGGCCTACAAAGTAAGAGCAAATACACTCCTCAAAATCAGCCCCTTGCATACGTAACATACATCCCATACATTCTGACATCAAATTTAAAGGGAGAGACATGGAGATAAGAACAGAAAAATGTGTTGTTGACTCACAATTCCGGCCTCCTTCCCACTCATAATTAAAAATAATCCTAGTAGATAGCTAGAAATTAACACTACAATAGTTGGGTCTAATAGAGAAACCATGTACTCGAGCAACTAAAAAGACAACCAACAAATCAATTACTATGGAGATCCCTAAAGTTCGCGTGAGTAAAAGCATGTCCACTGATATTTTCAAAATCTAGAAGGACCACACATATATATCCCAGAAAAGCACCCAAAAACTATCAGATCAAAACCAAAAAAAGACTGATTGAGTCCAAGAAATTTCCAAGATGCGAATACAATGAAAAGGATAGTTGTAATCTAATGACCTGTCCCAACTAGGTGGGCATTGGATAGAGAATACGTCTCCAATGAGCTGGAGAAGCGATAAGTGTCCGACATTATCAAAGAATATTACATCGACACCCTTAGAGGAATTATATCAACTGCTTTGTCCAAACAATGTTGAGGTTCCCATATCAATTGGGAATGAAGGCAAGTAAGGCACTAAGATCCATTTATAAAACTTCAAAAGGTTAAATAAACCAGTGCTCAGAAGCAAACAAATATCAAATCATGCCTAAAATCCAGATTTAGATAGAGTGTTACCTTACCTTGAAGAAGACTACAAAGTAGGAGGAAATACACTTGCTAAAATCAGCTCCTTGCATATCAATAATGCATCCCATACATTCTGACGTCACATTTAAAGGTGGAGACATGGAGATAAGAAGAGGCAAATGTGTTGTCGACTCACAATTCCATCCTCCTTCCCACTCATAATTAAAAAAAATTCTAGCAGATAGCTAGAAATTAACACTACAATAGTTGGGTTTAATAGAGAAACCATGTACTCGAGCAACTAAAAAGACAACCAACAAATCAATTACTATGGAGATCCCTAAAGTTCGCGTGAGTAAAAGCATGTCCACTGATATTTTCAAAATCTAGAAGGACCACACATATATATCCCAGAAAAGCACCCAAAAACTATCAGATCAAAACCAAAAAAAGACTGATTGAGTCCAAGAAATTTCCAAGATGCGAATACAATGAAAAGGATAGTTGTAATCTAATGACCTGTCCCAACTAGGTGGGCATTGGATGGAGAAGACTTCTCTAAGGAGCAGGAGAAGCGATAAGTGTCCGACATAATCAAAGAATATTACATCAGAACCCTTAGAGGAATTATATCAACTGCTTTGTCCAAGCAATGCTGAGGTTCCCATATCAATTGGGAATGAAGGCAAGTAAGGCACTAAGATCCATTTACAAAACATCCAAAGCTTAAATAAACTTGTGCTCAGAAGCAAAAAAGATCAAATCATTCCTAAAATCCAGATTTAGATAAAGTGTTACCTTTCCTTGAAGAGGCCTACAAAGTAGGACCAAATACACTCGTCAAAATCAACTCCTTGCATACGCAAAATGCATCCCATACATTCTGACGTCACATTTAAAGGTAGAGACATGGCGATAAGAAGAGAAAAATGTGTTGTCGACTCGCAATTCCGGCCTCCTTCCCACTCATAATTAAAAAAAATCCTAGTAGAGCTAGAAATTAACACTAGTATAGTTGGGTCTAATAGAGAAACCACGTACTCGAGCAATTAAAAAGACAATCAACAAATGAAGTACTATGGAGATCCCTAAAGTTCGTCTGAGAAAAAGCAAGTCCATTCATATTTTCAAAATGTAGAAGGACCGCACATATATATCCCAGAAAAGCACCCCAAAACTGTTAGATCAAAACCAAAAAAAGTCTGATTGAGTCCAAGAAATTTCCAAGGTGCGAATATAATGAAAAGGATAGTTGTAACCTAATGACCCATCACAACTAGGTGGGCATTGGATAGAGAAGACTTCTCTAAGGAGCAGGAGAAGCGATAAGTGTCCGACATAATCAAAGAATATTACGTCAACACCCTTAGAGGAATTATATCAACTTCTTTGTCCAAGCAATGCTGAGGTTCCCATATCAATTGGGAATGAAGGCAAGTAAGGCACTAAGATCCATTTATAAAACATCCAAAGCTTAAATAAACTTGTGCTTAGAAGCAAAAAAGATCAAATCATTCCTAAAATCTAGATTTAGATAGAGTGTTACCTTACCTTGAAGAGGCCTACAAAGTAGGACCAAATACACTCGTCAAAATCAACTCCTTGCATACGCAAAATGCATCCCATACATTCTGACGTCACATTTAAAGGTAGAGACATGGCGATAAGAAAAGGCAAATGTGTTGTTGACTCACAATTCCGGCCTCCTTCTCACTCATAATTAAAAAAAATCCTAGTAGATAGCTAGAAATTAACACTACAATAGTTGGGTCTAATAGAGAAACCATGTACTCGAGCAACTAAAAAGACAATCAACAAATGAAGTACTATGGAGATCCCTAAAGTTCGCGTGAGTAAAAGCAGGTCCATTGATATTTTCAAAATCTACAAGGACCGCACATATATATCCCAGAAAAGCACCCAAAAACTATCAGATCAAAACCAAAAAAAGACTGATTGAGTCCAAGAAATTTCCAAGATGCGAATATAATGAAAAGGATAGTTGTAACCTGATGACCTATCCCAACTAGGTGGGCATTGGATAGAGAAGACTTCTCCGATGAGCAGGACAAGCGATAAGTATCCGACATTATCAGAGAATATTACATCAACACCCTTAGAGGAATTATATCAACTGCTTTGTCCAAGCAATGCTGAGGTTCCCATATCAATTGGGAATGAAGGCAAGTAAGGCACTAAGATCCATTTATAAAACTTCAAAAGCTTAAATAAACCAGTGCTCAGAAGCAAACAAATATCAAATCATGCCTAAAATCCAGATTTAGATAGAGTGTTACCTTACCTTGAAGAAGACTACAAAGTAGGAGGAAATACACTTGCTAAAATCAGCTCCTTGCATATCAATAATGCATCCCATACATTCTGACGTCACATTTAAAGGTGGAGACATGGAGATAAGAAGAGGCAAATGTGTTGTCGACTCACAATTCCATCCTCCTTCCCACTCATAATTAAAAAAAATTCTAGCAGATAGCTAGAAATTAACACTACTATAGTTGGGTCTAATAGAGAAACCATGTACTCGAGCAACTAAAAAGACAATCAACAAATGAAGTACTATGGAGATCCCTAAAGTTCGTCTGAGAAAAAGCAAGTCCGTTGATATTTTCAAAATGTAGAAGGACCGCACATATATATCCCAGAAAAGCACCCCAAAACTGCTAGATCAAAACCAAAAAAAGTCCGATTGAGTCCAAGAAATTTCCAAGGTGCGAATATAATGAAAAGGATAGTTGTAACCTAATGACCCATCACAACTGGGTGGGCATTGGATGGAGAAGACTTCTCTAAGGAGCAGGAGAAGCGATAAGTGTCCGACATAATTAAAGAATATTACATCAACACCCTTAGAGGAATTATATCAACTGCTTTGTCCAAGCAATGCTGAGGTTCCCATATCAATTGGGAATGAAGGCAAGTAAGGCACTAAGATCCATTTATAAAACATCGAAAGCTTAAATAAACTTGTGCTCAGAAGCAAAAAAGATCAAATCATTCCTAAAATCCAGATTTAGATAGAGTGTTACCTTACCTTGAAGAGGCCTACAAAGTAGGACCAAATACACTCGTCAAAATCAACTCCTTGCATACGCAAAATGCATCCCATACATTCTGACGTCACATTTAAAGGTAGAGACACGGCGATAAGAAGAGAAAAATGTGTTGTCGACTCGCAATTCCGGCCTCCTTCCCACTCATAATTAAAAAAAATCCTAGTAGAGCTAGAAATTAATACTACTATAGTTGGGTCTAATAGAGAAACCATGTACTCGAGCAACTAAAAAGACAATCAACAAATGAAGTACTATGGAGATCCCTAAAGTTCGTCTGAGAAAAAGCAAGTCCATTGATATTTTCAAAATGTAGAAGGACCGCACATATATATCCCAGAAAAGCACCCCAAAACAGTTAGATCAAAACCAAAAAAAGTCTGATTGAGTCCAAGAAATTTCCAAGGTGCGAATATAATGAAAATGATAGTTGTAACCTAATGACCCATCACAACTGGGTGGGCATTGGATAGAGAAGACTTCTCTATGGAGCAGGAGAAGTGATAAGTGTCCGACATCATCAAAGAATATTACATCAACACCCTTAGAGGAATTATATCAACTGCTTTGTCCAAGCAATGCTGAGGTTCCCATATCAATTGGGAATGAAGGCAAGTAAGGCACTAAGATCCATTTATAAAACTTCAAAAGCTTAAATAAACCAGTGCTCAGAAGCAAACAAATATCAAATCATGCCTAAAATCCAGATTTAGATAGAGTGTTACCTTACCTTGAAGAAGACTACAAAGTAGGAGGAAATACACTTGCTAAAATCAGCTCCTTGCATATCAATAATGCATCCTATACATTCTGACGTCACATTTAAAGGTAGAGACATGGCGATAAGAAGAGAAAAATGTGTTGTCGACTCACAATTCCGGCCTACTTCCCACTCATAATTAAAAAAAATCCTTGTAGAGCTTGAAATTAACACTACTATAGTTGCGTCTAATAGAGAAACCATGTACTCGAGCAACTAAAAAGACAATCAACTAATGAAGTACTATGGAGATCCCTAAAGTTCGTGTGCGTAAAAGCAAGTCCATTGATATTGTCAAAATCTAGAAGGACCACATATATATATATCCCAGAAAAGCACCCCAAAACTATTAGATCGAAACCAAAAAAAGTCTGATTGAGTCTAAGAAATTTCCAAGATGCGAAAATAATGAAAAGGATAGTTGTAACCTAATGCCCATCACAACTGGGTGGGCATTGGATAGAGAAGACTTCTCTAAGGAGCAGGAGAAGCGATAAGTGTCCGACATCATCAAAGAATATTACATCAACACCCTTAGAGGAATTATATCAACTGCTTTGTCCAAGCAATGCTGAGGTTCCCATATCAATTGGGAATGAAGGCAAGTAACGCACTAAGATCCATTTATAAAACTTCAAAAGCTTAAATAAACTAGTGCTTACAAGCAAAAAAATATAGAATCATGCCTAAAATCCAGATTTAGTTAGAGTGTTCCCTTACCTTGAAGAGGCCTACAAAGTAAGAGCCAATACACTCCTCAAAATCAGCTCCTTGCATACGTAACATACATCCCATACATTCTGACATCATATTTAAAGGGAGAGACATGGAGATAAGAACAGAAAAATGTGTTGTTGACTCACAATTCCGGCCTCCTTCCCACTCATGATTAAAAAAAATCCTAGTAGATAGCTAGAAATTAAAACTACAATAGTTGGGTCTAATAGAGAAACCATGTACTCGAGCAACTAAAAAGACAACCAACAAATCAATTACTATGCAGATCCCTAAAGTTCGCGTGAGTAAAAGCATGTCCATTGATATTTTCAAAATCTAGAAGGACCACACATATATATCCCAGAAAAGCACCCAAAAACTATCAGATCAAAACCAAAAAAAGACTGATTGAGTCCAAGAAATTTCCAAGATGCGAATACATTGAAAAGGATAGTTGTAATCTAATGACCTGTCCCAACTAGGTGGGCATTGGATAGAGAAGACTTCTCCAATGAGCAGGAGAAGCGATAAGTGTCCGACATTATCAAAGAATATTACATCGACACCCTTAGAGGAATTATATCAACTGCTTTGTCCAAACAATGTTGAGGTTCCCATATCAATTGGGAATGAAGGCAAGTAAGGCACTAAGATCCATTTATAAAACTTCAAAAGCTTAAATAAACCAGTGCTCAGAAGCAAACAAATATCAAATCATGCCTAAAATCCAGATTTAGATAGAGTGTTACCTTACCTTGAAGAAGACTACAAAGTAGGAGGAAATACACTTGCTAAAATCAGCTCCTTGCATATCAATAATGCATCCCATACATTCTGACGTCACATTTAAAGGTGGAGACATGGAGATAAGAAGAGGCAAATGTGTTGTCGACTCACAATTCCATCCTCCTTCCCACTGATAATTAAAAAAAATTCTAGCAGATAGCTAGAAATTAACACTACTATAGTTGGGTCTAATAGAGAAACCATGTACTCGAGCAACTAAAAAGACAATCAACAAATGAAGTACTATGGAGATCCCTAAAGTTCGTCTGAGAAAAAGCAAGTCCATTCATATTTTCAAAATGTAGAAGGACCGCACATATATATCCCAGAAAAGCACCCCAAAACTGTTAGATCAAAACCAAAAAAAGTCTGATTGAGTCCAAGAAATTTCCAAGGTGCGAATATAATGAAAAGGATAGTTGTAACCTAATGACCCATCACAACTAGGTGGGCATTGGATAGAGAAGACTTCTCTAAGGACCAGGAGAAGCGATAAGTGTCCGACATAATCAACGAATATTACATCAACACCCTTAGAGGAATTATATCAACTTCTTTGTCCAAGCAATGCTGAGGTTCCCATATCAATTGGGAATGAAGGCAAGTAAGGCACTAAGATCCATTTATAAAACATCCAAAGCTTAAATAAACTTGTGCTTAGAAGCAAAAAAGATCAAATCATTCCTAAAATCCAGATTTAGATAGAGTGTTACCTTGCCTTGAAGAGGCCTACAAAGTAGGACCAAATACACTCGTCAAAATCCTCTCCTTGCATACGCAAAATGCATCCCAGACATTCTGACGTCACATTTAAAGGTAGAGACATGGCGATAAGAAGAGGCAAATGTGTTGTTGACTCACTATTCCGGCCTCCTTCCCACTCATAATTAAAAAAAATCCTAGTAGATAGCTAGAAATTAACACTACAATAGTTGGGTCTAATAGAGAAACCATGTACTCGAGCAACTAAAAAGACAATCAACAAATGAAGTACTATGGAGATCCCTAAAGTTCGCGTGAGTAAAAGCAAGTCCATTGATATTTTCAAAATCTACAAGGACCACACATATATATCCTAGAAAAGCACCCAAAAACTATCAGATCAAAACCAAAAAAAGACTGATTGAGTCCAAGAAATTTCCAAGATGCGAATATAATGAAAAGGATAGTTGTAACCTAATGACCTATCCCAACTAGGTGGGCATTGGATAGAGAAGACTTCCCCGATGAGCAGGACAAGCGATAAGTGTCCGACATTATCAGAGAATATTACATCAACACCCTTAGAGGAATTATATCAACTGCTTTGTCCAAGCAATGCTGAGGTTCCCATATCTATTGGGAATGAAGGCAAGTAAGGCACTAAGATCCATTTATAAAACTTCAAAAGCTGAAATAAACCAATGCTCAGAAGCAAACAAATATCAAATCATGCCTAAAATCCAGATTTAGATAGAGTGTTACCTTACCTTGAAGAAGACTACAAAGTAGGAGGAAATACACTTGCTAAAATCAGCTCCTTGCATATCAATAATGCATCCCATACATTCTGACGTCACATTTAAAGGTGGAGACATGGAGATAAGAAGAGGCAAATGTGTTGTCAACTCACAATTCCATCCTCCTTCCCACTCATAATTAAAAAAAATTCTAGCAGATAGCTAGAAATTAACACTACTATAGTTGGGTCTAATAGAGAAACCATGTACTCGAGCAACTAAAAAGACAATCAACAAATGAAGTACTATGGAGATCCCTAAAGTTAGTCTGAGAAAAAGCAAGTCCATTGATATTTTCAAAATGTAGAAGGACCGCACATATATATCCCAGAAAAGTACCCCAAAGCTGTTAGATCAAAACCAAAAAAAGTCCGATTGAGTCCAAGAAATTTCCAAGGTGCGAATATAATGAAAAGGATAGTTGTAACCTAATGACCCATCACAACTGGGTGGGCATTGGATGGAGAAGACTTCTCTAAGGAGCAGGAGAAGCGATAAGTGTCCGACATAATCAAAGAATATTTCATCAACACCCTTAGAGGAATTATATCAACTTCTTTGTCCAAGCAATGCTGAGGTTCCCATATCAATTGGGAATGAAGGCAAGTAAGGCACTAAGATCCATTTATAAAACATTCAAAGCTTAAATAAACTTGTGCTTAGAAGCAAAAAAGATCAAATCATTCCTAAAATCCAGATTTAGATAGAGTGTTACCTTACCTTGAAGAGGCCTACAAAGTAGGACCAAATACACTCGTCAAAATCAACTCCTTGCATACGCAAAATGCATCCCATACATTCTGACGTCACATTTAAAGGTAGAGACAGGGCGATAAGAAGAGAAAAATGTGTTGTCGACTCGCAATTCCGGCCTTCTTCCCACTCATAATTAAAAAAAATCCTAGTAGAGCTAGAAATTAACACTACTATAGTTGGGTCTAATAGAGAAACCATGTACTCGAGCAACTAAAAAGACAATCAACTAATGAAGTACTATGGACATCCCTAAAGTTCGTGTGAGTAAAAGCAAGTCCATTGATATTGTCAAAATCTAGAAGGACCACATATATATATATCCCAGAAAAGCACCCCAAAACTATTAGATCAAAACCAAAAAAAGTCTGATTGAGTCCAAGAAATTTCCAAGGTACGAATATAATGAAAAGGATAGTTGTAACCTAATGACCCATCACAACTGGGTGGGCATTGGATAGAGAAGACTTCTCTAAAGAGCAGGAGAAGCGATAAGTGTCCGACATCATCAAAGAATATTACATCAACACCCTTAGAGGAATTATATCAACTGCTTTGTCCAAGCAATGCTGAGGTTCCCATATCAATTGGGAATGAAGGCAAGTAAGGCACTAAGATCCATTTATAAAACTTCAAAAGCTTAAATAAACTTGTGCTGAGAAGTAAAAAAGATCAAATCATTCCTAAAATCCAGATTTAGATAGAGTGTTACCTTACCTTGAAGAGGCCTACAAAGTAGGACCAAATACACTCGTTAAAATCAACTCCTTGCATACGCAAAATGTATCCCATACATTCTGACGTCACATTTAAAGGTGGAGACATGGTGATAAGAAGAGAAAAATGTGTTGTTGACTCACAATTCCGGCCTCCTTCCCCCTCATAATTAAAAAAAATCCTAGTAGAGCTAGAAATTAACACTACTATAGTTGGGTCTAATAGAGAAACCATGTACTCGAGCAACTAAAAAGACAATCAACTAATGAAGTACTATGGAGATCCCTAAAGTTCGTTTGAGTAAAAGCAAGTCCATTGATATTGTCAAAATCTAGAAGGACCACATATATATATATCCCAGAAAAGCACCCCAAAACTATTAGATCGAAACCAAAAAAAGTCTGATTGAGTCCAAGAAATTTCCAATATGCGAATATAATGAAAAGGATAGTTGTAACCTAATGCCCATCACAACTGGGTGGGCTTTGGATAGAGAAGACTTCTCTAAGGAGCAGGAGAAGCGATAAGTGTCCGACATCATCAAAGAATATTACATCAACACCCTTAGAGGAATTATATCAACTGCTTTGTCCAAGCAATGCTGCGGTTCCCATATCAATTGGGAATGAAGGCAAGTAAGGCACTAAGATCCATTTATAAAACTTCAAAAGCTTAAATAAACTAGTGCTTACAAGCAAAAAAATATAGAATCATGCCTAAAATCCAGATTTAGTTAGAGTGTTACCTTACCTTGAAGAGGCCTACAAAGTAAGAGCAAATACAGTCCTCAAAATCAGCCCCTTGCATACGTAACATACATCCCATACATTCTGACGTCATATTTAAAGGGAGAGACATGGAGATAAGAACAGAAAAATGTGTTGTTGACTCACAATTCCGGCCTCCTTCCCACTCATAATTAAAAAAAATCCTTGTAGATAGCTAGAAATTAACACTACAATAGTTGTGTCTAATAGAGAAACCATGTACTCGAGCAACTAAAAAGACAATCAACAAATGAAGTACTATGGAGATCCCTAAAGTTCGCGTGAGTAAAAGCAAGTCCATTGATATTTTCAAAATCTACAAGGACCACACATATGTATCCCAGAAAAGCACCCAAAAACTATCAGATCAAAACCAAAAAAAGACTGATTGAGTCCAAGAAATTTCCAAGATGCGAATACAATGAAAATGATAGTTGTAACCTAATGACCTATCCCAACTAGGTGGGCATTGGATTGAGAAGACTTCTCCAATGAGCAGGAGAAGCGATAAGTGTCCGACATTATCAAAGAATATTACATCAACACCCTTAGAGGAATTATATCAACTGCTTTGTCCAAACAATGTTGAGGTTCCCATATCAATTGGGAATGAAGGCAAGTAAGGCACTAAGATCCATTTATAAAACTTCAAAAGCTTAAATAAACCAGTGCTCAGAAGCAAACAAATATCAAATCATGCCTAAAATCCAGATTTAGATAGAGTGTTACCTTACCTTGAAGAAGACTATAAAGTAGGAGGAAATACACTTGCTAAAATCAGCTCCTTGCATATCAATAATGCATCCCATACATTCTGACGTCACATTTAAAGGTAGAGACATGGCGAGAAGAAGAGAAAAATGTGTTGTCGACTCACAATTCCGGCCTCCTTCCGACTCATAATTAAAAAAAATCCTAGTAGAGCTAGAAATTAACACTACTATAGTTGGGTCTAATAGAGAAACCATGTACTCGAACAACTAAAAAGACAATCAACAAATGAAGTACTATGGAGATCCCTAAAGTTCGCGTGAGTAAAAGCAAGTCCATTGATATTTTCAAAATCTACAAGGACCACACATATGTATCCCAGAAAAGCACCCAAAAACTATCAGATCAAAACCAAAAAAAGACTGATTGAGTCCAAGAAATTTCCAAGATGCGAATACAATGAAAATGATAGTTGTAACCTAATGACCTATCCCAACTAGGTGGGCATTGGATAGAGAAGACTTCTCCAATGAGCAGGAGAAGCGATAAGTGTCCGACATTATCAAAGAATATTACATCAACACCCTTAGAGGAATTATATCAACTGCTTTGTCCAAACAATGTTGAGGTTCCCATATCAATTGGGAATGAAGGCAAGTAAGGCACTAAGATCCATTTATAAAACTTCAAAAGCTTAAATAAACCAGTGCTCAGAAGCAAACAAATATCAAATCATGCCTAAAATCCAGATTTAGATAGAGTGTTACCTTACCTTGAAGAAGACTACAAAGTAGGAGGAAATACACTTGCTAAAATCAGCTCCTTGCATATCAATAATGCATCCCATACATTCTGACGTCACATTTAAAGGTAGAGACATGGCGAGAAGAAGAGAAAAATGTGTTGTCGACTCACAATTCCGGCCTCCTTCCGACTCATAATTAAAAAAAATCCTAGTAGAGCTAGAAATTAACACTACTATAGTTGGGTCTAATAGAGAAACCATGTACTCGAACAACTAAAAAGACAATCAACAAATGAAGTACTATGGAGATCCCTAAAGTTCGCGTGAGTAAAAGCAAGTCCATTGATATTTTCAAAATCTACAAGGACCACACATATGTATCCCAGAAAAGCACCCAAAAACTATCAGATCAAAACCAAAAAAAGACTGATTGAGTCCAAGAAATTTCCAAGATGCGAATACAATGAAAATGATAGTTGTAACCTAATAACCTATCCCAACTAGGTGGGCATTGGATAGAGAAGACTTCTCCAATGAGCAGGAGAAGCGATAAGTGTCCGACATTATCAAAGAATATTACATCAACACCCTTAGAGGAATTATATCAACTGCTTTGTCCAAACAATGTTGAGGTTCCCATATCAATTGGGAATGAAGGCAAGTAAGGCACTAAGATCCATTTATAAAACTTCAAAAGCTTAAATAAACCAGTGCTCAGAAGCAAACAAATATCAAATCATGCCTAAAATCCAGATTTAGATAGAGTGTTACCTTACCATGAAGAAGACTACAAAGTAGGAGGAAATACACTTGCTAAAATCAGCTCCTTGCATATCAATAATGCATCCCATACATTCTGACGTCACATTTAAAGGTGGAGACATGGAGATAAGAAGAGGCAAAAGTGTTGTCGACTCACAATTCCATCCTCCTTCCCACTCAGAATTAAAAAAAATTCTAGCAGATAGCTAGAAATTAACACTACTATAGTTGGGTCTAATAGAGAAACCATGTACTCGAGCAACTAAAAAGACAATCAACAAATGAAGTACTATGGAGATCCCTAAAGTTCGTCTGAGAAAAAGCAAGTCCATTGATATTTTCAAAATGTAGAAGGACCGCACATATATATCCCAGAAAAGCACCCCAAAACTGTTAGATCAAAACCAAAAAAAGTCTGATTGAGTCCAAGAAATTTCCAAGGTGCGAATATAATGAAAAGGATAGTTGTAACCTAACGACCCCTCACAACTGGGTGGGCAATGGATGGAGAAGACTTCTCTAAGGAGCAGGAGAAGCGATAAGTGTCCGACATAATCAAAGAATATTACATCAACACCCTTAGAGGAATTATATCAACTGCTTTGTCCAAGCAATGCTGAGGTTCCCATATCAATTGGGAATGAAGGCAAGTAAGGCAATAAGATCTATTTATAAAACATCCAAAGCTTAAATAAACTTGCGTTTAGAAGCAAAAAAGATCAAATCATTCCTAAAATCCAGATTTAGATAGAGTGTTGCCTTACCTTGAAGAGGCCTACAAAGTAGGACCAAATACACTCGTCAAAATCAACTCCTTGCATACGCAAAATGCATCCCATACATTGTGACGTGAAATTTAAAGGTAGAGACATGGCGATAAGAAGAGAAAAATGTGTTGTCGACTCACAATTCCGGCCTCCTTCCCACTCATAATTAAAAAAAATCCTAGTAGAGCTAGAAATTAACAGTACTATAGTTGGGTCTAATAGAGAAACCATGTACTCGAGCAACTAAAAAGACAATCAACAAATGAAGTACTATGGAGATCCCTAAAGTTCGTCTGAGAAAAAACAAGTCCATTGATATTTTCAAAATGTAGAAGGACCGCACATATATATCCCAGAAAAGCACCCCAAAACTGTTAGATCAAAACCAAAAAAAGTCTGATTGAGTCCAAGAAATTTCCAAGGTGCGAATATAATGAAAAGGATAGTTGTAACCTAATGACCCATCACAACTGGGTGGGCATTGGATAGAGATGACTTCTCTATGGAGCAGGAGAAGTGATAAGTGTCCGACATCATCAAAGAATATTACATCAACACCCTTAGAGGAATTATATCAACTACTTTG
This sequence comes from Jacaranda mimosifolia, assembly GCA_018894105.1. Classification (NCBI taxonomy): domain Eukaryota; kingdom Viridiplantae; phylum Streptophyta; class Magnoliopsida; order Lamiales; family Bignoniaceae; genus Jacaranda; species Jacaranda mimosifolia. The sequence continues at coordinate 20,091,140 of CM032123.1, forward strand.
TCCAAGCAATGCTGAGGTTCCCATATCAATTAGGAATGAAGGCAAGTAAGGCACTAAGATCCATTTATAAAACTTCAAAAGCTTAAATAAACCAGTGCTCAGAAGCAAACAAATATCAAATCATGCCTAAAATCCAGATTTAGATAGAGTGTTACCTTACCTTGAAGAAGACTACAAAGTAGGAGGAAATACACTTGCTAAAATCAGCTCCTTGCATATCAATAATGTATCCCATACATTCTGACGTCACATTTAAAGGTAGAGACATGGCGAGAAGAAGAGAAAAATGTGTTGTCGACTCACAATTCCGGCCTCCTTCCCACTCATAATTAAAAAAAATCCTAGTAGAGCTAGAAATTAACACTACTATAGTTGGGTCTAATAGAGAAACCATGTACTCGAGCAACTAAAAAGACAATCAACTAATGAAGTACTATGGAGATCCCTAAAGTTCGTGTGAGTAAAAGCAAGTCCATTGATATTGTCAAAATCTAGAAGGACCACATATATATATATCCCAGAAAAGCACCCCAAAACTATTAGATCGAAACCAAAAAAAGTCGGATTGAGTCCAAGAAATTTCCAATATGCGAATATAATGAAAAGGATAGTTGTAACCTAATGCCCATCACAACTGGGTGGGCATTGGATAGAGAAGACTTCTCTAAGGAGCAGGAGAAGCGATAAGTGTCCGACATCATCAAAGAATATTACATCAACACCCTTAGAGGAATTATATCAACTGCTTTGTCCAAGCAATGCTGAGGTTCCCATATCAATTGGGAATGAAGGCAAGTAAGGCACTAAGATCCATTTATAAAACTTCAAAAGCTTAAATAAACTGGTGCTTACAAGCAAAAAAATATAGAATCATGCCTAAAATCCAGATTTAGTTAGAATGTTACCTTACCTTGAAGAGGCCTACAAAGTAAGAGCAAATACACTCCTCAAAATCAGCCCCTTGCATACGTAACATACATCCCATACATTCTGACGTCATATTTAAAGGGAGAGACATGGAGATAAGAACAGAAAAATGTGTTCGTTGACACACAATTCCGGCCTCCTTCCCACTCATAATTAAAAAAAATCCTAGTAGATAGCTAGAAATTAACACTACAATAGTTGGGTCTAATAGAGAAACCATGTACTCGAGCAACTAAAAAGACAATCAACAAATGAAGTACTATGGAGATCCCTAAAGTTCGCGTGAGTAAAAGCAAGTCCATTGATATTTTCAAAATCTACAAGGACCACACATATATATCCCAGAAAAGCACCCAAAAACTATCAGATCAAAACCAAAAAAAGACTGATTGAGTCCAAGAAATTTCCAAGATGCGAATACAATGAAAATGATAGTTGTAACCTAATGACCTATCCCAACTAGGTGGGCATTGGATACAGAAGACTTCTCTAATGAGCAAGAGAAGCGATAAGTGTCCGACATTATCAAAGAATATTACTTCAACACCCTTAGAGGAATTATATCAACTGCTTTGTCCAAGCAATGCTGAGGTTCCCATATCAATTGGGAATGAAGGCAAGTAAGGCACTAAGATCCATTTATAAAACTTCAAAAGCTTAAATAAACCAGTGCTCAGAAGCAAACAAATATCAAATCATGCCTAAAATCCAGATATAGATAGAGTGTTACCTTACCTTGAAGAAGACTACAAAGTAGGAGGAAATACACTTGCTAAAATCAGCTCCTTGCATATCAATAATGCATCCCATACATTTTGACGTCACATTTAAAGGTGGAGACATGGAGATAAGAAGAGGCAAATGTGTTGTCGACTCACAATTCCATCCTCCTTCCCACTCAGAATTAAAAAAAATTCTAGCAGATAGCTAGAAATTAACACTACTATAGTTGGGTCTAATAGAGAAACCACGTACTCGAGCAACTAAAAAGACAATCAACAAATGAAGTACTATGGAGATCCCTAAAGTTCGTCTGAGAAAGAGCAAGTCCATTGATATTTTCAAAATGTAGAAGGACCGCACATATATATCCCAGAAAAGCACCCCAAAACTGTTAGATCAAAACCAAAAAAAGTCTGATTGAGTCCAAGAAATTTCCAAGGTGCGAATATAATGAAAATGATAGTTGTAACCTAATGACCCCTCACAACTGGGTGGGCATTGGATGGAGAAGACTTCTCTAAGGAGCAGGAGAAGCGATAAGTGTCCGACATAATCAAAGAATATTACATCAACACCCTTAGAGGAATTATATCAACTGCTTTGTCCAAGCAATGCTGAGGTTCCCATATCAATTGGGAATGAAGGCAAGTAAGGCAATAAGATCCATTTATAAAACATCCAAAGCTTAAATAAACTTGTGTTTAGAAGCAAAAAAGATCAAATCATTCCTAAAATCCAGATTTAGGTTGAGTGTTACCTTACCTTGAAGAGGCCTTTAAAGTAGGACCAAATACACTCGTCAAAATCAACTCTTTGCATACGCAAAATGCATCCCATACATTGTGATGTGAAATTTAAAGGTAGAGACATGGCGATAGGAAGAGAAAACTGTGTTGTCGACTCACAATTCCGGCCTCCTTCCCACTCATAATTAAAAAAAAGCCTAGTAGAGCTAGAAATTAACAGTACTATAGTTGGGTCTATTAGAGAAACCTTGTACTCGAGCAACTAAAAAGACAATCAACAAATGAAGTACTATGGAGATCCCTAAAGTTCGTCTGAGAAAAAACAAGTCCATTGATATTTTCAAAATGTAGAAGGACCGCACATATATATCCCAGAAAAGCACCCCAAAACTGTTAGATCAAAACCAAAAAAAGTCTGATTGAGTCCAAGAAATTTCCAAGGTGCGAATATAATGAAAAGGATAGTTGTAACCTAATGACCCATCACAACTGTGTGGGCATTGGATAGAGAAGACTTCTCTATGGAGCAGGAGAAGTGATAAGTGTCCGACATCATCAAAGAATATTACATCAACACCCTTAGAGGAATTATATCAACTGCTTTGTCCAAGCAATGCTGAGGTTCCCATATCAATTGGGAATGAAGGCAAGTAAGGCACTAAGATCCATTTATAAAACTTCGAAAGCTTAAATAAACCAGTGCTCAGAAGCAAACAAATATCAAATCATGCCTAAAATCCAGATTTAGATAGAGTGTTACCTTACCTTGAAGAAGACTACAAAGTAGGAGGAAATACATTTGCTAAAATCAGCTCCTTGCATATCAATAATGCATCCCATACATTCTGACGTCACATTTAAAGGTAGAGACATGGCGATAAGAAGAGAAAAATGTATTGTCGACTCACAATTCCGGCCTCCTTCCCACTCATAATTAAAAAAAATCCTAGTAGAGCTAGAAATTAACACTACTATAGTTGGGTCTAATAGAGAAACCATGTACTCAAGCAACTAAAAAGACAATCAACTAATGAAGTACTATGGACATCCCGAAAGTTCGTGTGAGTAAAAGCAAGTCCATTGATATTGTCAAAATCTAGAAGGACCACATATATATATCCCAGAAAAGCACCCCAAAACTATTAGATCGAAACCAAAAAAAGTCTGATTGAGTCCAAGAAATTTCCAAGGTGCGAATATAATGAAAAGGATAGTTGTAACCTAATGACCCATCACAACTGGGTGGGCATTGGATAGAGAAGACTTCTCTATGGAGCAGGAGAAGTGATAAGTGTCCGACATGATCAAAGAATATTACATCAACACCCTTAGAGGAATTATATCAACTGCTTTGTCCAAGCAATGCTGAGGTTCCCATATCAATTGGGAATGAAGGCAAGTAAGGCACTAAGTTCCATTTATAAAACTTCGAAAGCTTAAATAAACCAGTGCTGAGAAGCAAACAAATATCAAATCATGCCTAAAATCCAGATTTAGATAGAGTGTTACCTTACCTTGAAGAAGACTACAAAGTAGGAGGAAATACACTTGCTAAAATCAGCTCCTTGCATATCAATAATGCATCCCATACATTCTGACGTCACATTTAAAGGTAGAGACATGGCGATAAGAAGAGAAAAATGTGTTGTCGACTCACAATTCCGGCCTCCTTCCCACTCATAATTAAAAAAAATCCTAGTAGAGCTAGAAATTAACACTACTATAGTTGGGTCTAATAGAGAAACCATGTACTCGAGCAACTAAAAAGACAATCAACTAATGAAGTACTATGGACATCCCGAAAGTTCGTGTGAGTAAAAGCAAGTCCATTGATATTGTCAAAATCTAGAAGGACCACATATATATATATCCCAGAAAAGCACCCCAAAACTATTAGATCGAAACCAAAAAAAGTCTGATTGAGTCCAAGAAATTTCCAAGGTGCGAATATAATGAAAAGGATAGTTGTAACCTAATGACCCATCACAACTGGGTGGGCATTGGATAGAGAAGACCTCTCTATGGAGCAGGAGAAGTGATAAGTGTCCGACATCATCAAAGAATATTACATCAACACCCTTAGAGGAATTATATCAACTGCTTTGTCCAAGCAATGCTGAGGTTCCCATATCAATTGGGAATGAAGGCAAGTAACGCACTAAGATCCTTATATAAAACTTCAAAAGCTCAAATAAACCAGTGCTCAGAAGCAAACAAATATCAAATCATGCCTAAAATCCAGATTTAGATAGAGTGTTACCTTACCTTGAAGAAGACTACAAAGTAGGAGGAAATACACTTGCTAAAATCAGCTCCTTGCATACGTAACAAACATCCCATACATTCTGACGTCATATTTAAAGGGAGAGACATGGCGAGAAGAAGAGAAAAATGTGTTGTCGACTCACAATTCCGGCCTCCTTCCCACTCATAATTAAAAAAAATCCTAGTAGAGCTAGAAACTAACACTACTATAGTTGGGTCTAATAGAGAAACCATGTACTCGAGCAACTAAAAAGACAATCAACAAATGAAGTACTATGGAGATCCCTAAAGTTCGTCTGAGAAAAAACAAGTCCATTGATATTTTCAAAATGTAGAAGGACCGCACATATATATCCCAGAAAAGCACCCCAAAACTGTTAGATCAAAACCAAAAAAAGTCTGATTGAGTCCAAGAAATTTCCAAGGTGCGAATATAATGAAAAGGATAGTTGTAACCTAATGACCCCTCACAACTGGGTGGGCATTGGATGGAGAAGACTTCTCTAAGGAGCAGGAGAAGCGATAAGTGTCCGACATAATCAAAGAATATTACATCAACACCCTTAGAGGAATTATATCAACTGCTTTGTCCAAGCAATGCTGAGGTTCCCATATCAATTGGGAATGAAGGCAAGTAAGGCAATAAGATCCATTTATAAAACATCCAAAGCTTAAATAAAATTGTGTTTATAAGCAAAAAAGATCGAATCATTCCTAAAATCCAGATTTAGATAGAGTGTTACCTTACCTTGAAGAGGCCTACAAAGTAGGATCAAATACACTCATCAAAATCAACTCCTTGCATACGCAAAATGCATCCCATACATTGTGACGTGAAAATTAAAGGTAGAGACATGGCGATAAGAAGAGAAAAATGTGTTGTCGACTCACAATTCCGGCCTCCTTCCCACTCATAATTAAAAAAAATCCTAGTAGAGCTAGAAATTAACACTACTATAGTTGGGTCTAATAGAGAAACCATGTACTCGAGCAACTAAAAAGACAATCAACTAATGAAGTACTATGGACATCCCTAAAGTTCGTGTGAGTAAAAGCAAGTCCATTGATATTGTCAAAATCTAGAAGGACCACATATATATATATCCCAGAAAAGCACCCCAAAACTATTAGATCGAAACCAAAAAAAGTCTGATTGAGTCCAAGAAATTTCCAAGGTGCGAATATAATGAAAAGGATAGTTGTAACCTAATGACCCATCACAACTGGGTGGGCATTGGATAGAGAAGACTTCTCTATGGAGCAGGAGAATTGATAAGTGTCCGACATCATCAAAGAATATTACATCAACACCCTTAGAGGAATTATATCAACTGCTTTGTCCAAGCAATGCTGAGGTTCCCATATCAATTGGGAATGAAGGCAAGTAAGGCACTAAGATCCATTTATAAAACTTCAAAAGCTTAAATAAACCAGTGCTCAGAAGCAAACAAATATCAAATCATGCCTAAAATCCAGATTTAGATAGAGTGTTACCTTACCTTGAAGAAGACTACAAAGTAGGAGGAAATACACTTGCTAAAATCAGCTCCTTGCATATCAATAATGCATCCCATACATTCTGACGTCATATTTAAAGGTAGAGACGTGGCGATAAGAAGAGAAAAATATGTTGTCGACTCACAATTCCGGCCTCCTTCCCACTCATAATTAAAAAAAATCCTAGTAGAGCTAGAAATTAACACTACTATAGTTGGGTCTAATAGAGAAACCATGTACTCGAGCAACTAAAAAGACAATCAACTAATGAAGTACTATGGAGATCCCTAAAGTTCGTGTGAGTAAAAGCAAGTCCATTGATATTGTCAAAATCTAGAAGGACCACATATATATATATCCCAGAAAAGCACCCCAAAACTATTAGATCGAAACCAAAAAAAGTTTGATTGAGTCCAAGAAATTTCCAATATGCAAATATAATGAAAAGGATAGTTGTAACCTAATGCCCATCACAATTGGGTGGGCATTGGATAGAGAAGACTTCTCTAAGGAGCAGGAGAAGCGATAAGTGTCCGACATCATCAAAGAATATTACATCAACACCCTTAGAGGAATTATATCAACTGCTTTGTCCAAGCAATGCTGAGGTTCCCATATCAATTGGGAATGAAGGCAAGTAAGGCACTAAGATCCATTTATAAAACTTCGAAAGCTTAAATAAACTAGTTCTTACAAGCAAAAAAATATAGAATCATGCCTAAAATCCAGATTTAGTTAGAGTGTTACCTTACCTTGAAGAAGACTACAAAGTAGGAGGAAATACACTTGCTAAAATCAGCTCCTTGCATATCAATAATGCATCCCATACATTCTGACGTCACATTTAAAGGTAGAGACATGGCGAGAAGAAGAGAAAAATGTGTTGTCGACTCACAATTCCGGCCTCCTTCCCACTCATAATTAAAAAAAATCCTAGTAGAGCTAGAAATTAACACTACTATAGTTGGGTCTAATAGAGAAACCATGTACTCGAGCAACTAAAAAGACAATCAACTAATGAAGTACTATGGAGATCCCTAAAGTTCGTGTGAGTAAAAGCAAGTCCATTGATATTGTCAAAATCTAGAAGGACTACATATATATATATCCCAGAAAAGCACCCCAAAACTATTAGATCGAAACCAAAAAAAGTTTGATTGAGTCCAAGAAATTTCCAAGGTGCGAATATAATGAAAAGGATAGTTGTAACCTAATGACCCATCACAACTGGGTGGGCATTGGATAGAGAAGACTTCTCTATGGAGCAGGAGAAGTGATAAGTGTCCGACATGATCATAGAATATTACATCAACACCCTTAGAGGAATTATATCAACTGCTTTGTCCAAGCAATGCTGAGGTTCCCATATCAATTGGGAATGAAGGCAAGTAAGGCACTAAGATCCATTTATAAAACTTCGAAAGCTTAAATAAACCAGTGCTCAGAAGCAAACAAATATCAAATCATGCCTAAAATCCAGATTTAGATAGAGTGTTACCTTACCTTGAAGAAGACTACAAAGTAGGAGGAAATACACTTGCTAAAATCAGCTCCTTGCATATCAATAATGCATCCCATACATTCTGACGTCACATTTAAAGGTAGAGACATGGCGATAAGAAGAGAAAAATGTGTTGTCGACTCACAATTCCGGCCTCCTTCCCACTCATAATTAAAAAAAATCCTAGTATAGCTAGAAATTAACACTACTATAGTTGGGTCTAATAGAGAAACCATGTACTCGAGCAACTAAAAAGACAATCAACTAATGAAGTACTATGGACATCCCGAAAGTTCGTGTGAGTAAAAGCAAGTCCATTGATATTGTCAAAATCTAGAAGGACCACATATATATATATCCCAGAAAAGCACCCCAAAACTATTAGATCGAAACCAAAAAAAGTCTGATTGAGTCCAAGAAATTTCCAAGGTGCGAATATAATGAAAAGGATAGTTGTAACCTAATGACCCATCACAACTGGGTGGGCATTGGATAGAGAAGACTTCTCTATGGAGCAGGAGAAGTGATAAGTGTCCGACATCATCAAAGAATATTACATCAACACCCTTAGAGGAATTATATCAACTGCTTTGTCCAAGCAATGCTGAGGTTCCCATATCAATTGGGAATGAAGGCAAGTAACGCACTAAGATCCTTATATAAAACTTCAAAAGCTCAAATAAACCAGTGCTCAGAAGCAAACAAATATCAAATCATGCCTAAAATCCAGATTTAGATAGAGTGTTACCTTACCTTGAAGAAGACTACAAAGTAGGAGGAAATACACTTGCTAAAATCAGCTCCTTGCATACGTAACAAACATCCCATACATTCTGACGTCATATTTAAAGGGAGAGACATGGCGAGAAGAAGAGAAAAATGTGTTGTCGACTCACAATTCCGGCCTCCTTCCCACTCATAATTAAAAAAAATCCTAGTAGAGCTAGAAACTAACACTACTATAGTTGGGTCTAATAGAGAAACCATGTACTCGAGCAACTAAAAAGACAATCAACAAATGAAGTACTATGGAGATCCCTAAAGTTCGTCTGAGAAAAAACAAGTCCATTGATATTTTCAAAATGTAGAAGGACCGCACATATATATCCCAGAAAAGCACCCCAAAACTGTTAGATCAAAACCAAAAAAAGTCTGATTGAGTCCAAGAAATTTCCAAGGTGCGAATATAATGAAAAGGATAGTTGTAACCTAATGACCCCTCACAACTGGGTGGGCATTGGATGGAGAAGACTTCTCTAAGGAGCAGGAGAAGCGATAAGTGTCCGACATAATCAAAGAATATTACATCAACACCCTTAGAGGAATTATATCAACTGCTTTGTCCAAGCAATGCTGACGTTCCCATATCAATTGGGAATGAAGGCAAGTAAGGCAATAAGATCCATTTATAAAACATCCAAAGCTTAAATAAAATTGTGTTTATAAGCAAAAAAGATCGAATCATTCCTAAAATCCAGATTTAGATAGAGTGTTACCTTACCTTGAAGAGGCCTACAAAGTAGGATCAAATACACTCATCAAAATCAACTCCTTGCATACGCAAAATGCATCCCATACATTGTGACGTGAAAATTAAAGGTAGAGACATGGCGATAAGAAGAGAAAAATGTGTTGTCGACTCACAATTCCGGCCTCCTTCCCACTCATAATTAAAAAAAATCCTAGTAGAGCTAGAAATTAACACTACTATAGTTGGGTCTAATAGAGAAACCATGTACTCGAGCAACTAAAAAGACAATCAACTAATGAAGTACTATGGACATCCCTAAAGTTCGTGTGAGTAAAAGCAAGTCCATTGATATTGTCAAAATCTAGAAGGACCACATATATATATATCCCAGAAAAGCACCCCAAAACTATTAGATCGAAACCAAAAAAAGTCTGATTGAGTCCAAGAAATTTCCAAGGTGCGAATATAATGAAAAGGATAGTTGTAACCTAATGACCCATCACAACTGGGTGGGCATTGGATAGAGAAGACTTCTCTATGGAGCAGGAGAATTGATAAGTGTCCGACATCATCAAAGAATATTACATCAACACCCTTAGAGGAATTATATCAACTGCTTTGTCCAAGCAATGCTGAGGTTCCCATATCAATTGGGAATGAAGGCAAGTAAGGCACTAAGATCCATTTATAAAACTTCAAAAGCTTAAATAAACCAGTGCTCAGAAGCAAACAAATATCAAATCATGCCTAAAATCCAGATTTAGATAGAGTGTTACCTTACCTTGAAGAAGACTACAAAGTAGGAGGAAATACACTTGCTAAAATCAGCTCCTTGCATATCAATAATGCATCCCATACATTCTGACGTCATATTTAAAGGTAGAGACGTGGCGATAAGAAGAGAAAAATATGTTGTCGACTCACAATTCCGGCCTCCTTCCCACTCATAATTAAAAAAAATCCTAGTAGAGCTAGAAATTAACACTACTATAGTTGGGTCTAATAGAGAAACCATGTACTCGAGCAACTAAAAAGACAATCAACTAATGAAGTACTATGGAGATCCCTAAAGTTCGTGTGAGTAAAAGCAAGTCCATTGATATTGTCAAAATCTAGAAGGACCACATATATATATATCCCATAAAAGCACCCCATAACTTTTAGATCGAAACCAAAAAAAGTCTGATTGAGTCCAAGAAATTTCCAATATGCGAATATAATGAAAAGGATAGTTGTAACCTAATGCCCATCACAACTGGGTGGGCATTGGATAGAGAAGACTTCTCTAAGGAGCATGAGAAGCGATAAGTGTCCGACATCATCAAAGAATATTACATCAACACCCTTAGAGGAATTATATCAACTGCTTTGTCCAAACAATGCTGAGGTTCCCATATCAATTGGGAATGAAGGCAAGTAAGGCACTAAGATCCAATTATAAAACATCCAAAGCTTAAATAAACTTGTGTTTAGAAGCAAAAAAGATCGAATCATTCCTAAAATCCAGATTTAGATAGAGTGTTACCTTACCTTGAAGAGGCCTACAAAGTAGGATCAAATACACTCATCAAAATCAACTCCTTGCATACGCAAAATGCATCCCATACATTGTGACGTGAAAATTAAAGGTAGAGACATGGCGATAAGAAGAGAAAAATGTGTTGTCGACTCACAATTCCGGCCTCCTTCCCACTCATAATTAAAAAAAATCCTAGTAGAGCTAGAAATTAACAGTACTATAGTTGGGTCTAATAGAGAAACCATGTACTCGAGCAACTAAAAAGACAATCAACAAATGAAGTACTATGGAGATCCCTAAAGTTCGTCTGAGAAAAAACAAGTCCATTGATATTTTCAAAATGTAGAAGGACCGCACATATATATCCCAGAAAAGCACCCCAAAACTGTTAGATCAAAACCAAAAAAAGCCTGATTGAGTCCAAGAAATTTCCAAGGTGCGAATATAATGAAAAGGATAGTTGTAACCTAATGACCCATCACAACTGGGTGGGCATTGGATAGAGAAGACTTCTCTATGGAGCAGGAGAAGCGATAAGTGTCCGACATTATCAAAGAATATTACATCAACACCCTTAGAGGAATTATATCAACTGCTTTGTCCAAGCAATGCTGAGGTTCCCATATCAATTGGGAATGAAGGCAAGTAAGGCACTAAGATCCATTTATAAAACATCCAAAGCTTAAATAAACTTGTGCTTAGAAGCAAAAAAGATCAAATTATTCCTAAAATCCAGATTTAGATAGAGTGTTACCTTACCTTGAAGAGGCCTACAAAGTAGGACCAAATACACTCGTCAAAATCAACTCCTTGCATACGCAAAATGCATCCCGTACGTTCTGACGTCAAATTTAAAGGTGGAGACATGGAGATAAAAACAGAAAAATGTTTTGTTGACTCACAATTCCGGCCTCCTTCCCACTCATAATTAAAAAAAATCCTAGTAGAGCTAGAAATTAACACTACTATAGTTGGGTCTAATAGAGAAACCATGTACTCGAGCAACTAAAAAGACAATCAACTAATGAAGTACTATGGAAATCCCTAAAGTTCGTGTGAGTAAAAGCAAGTCCATTGATATTGTCAAAATCTAGAAGGACCACATATATAAATATCCCAGAAAAGCACCCCAAAACTATTAGATCGAAACCAAAAAAAGTCTGATTGAGTCCAAGAAATTTCCAAGATGCGAATATAATGAAAAGGATAGTTGTAACGTAATGCCCATCACAACTAGGTGGGCATTGGATAGAGAAGACTTCTCCAATGAGCATGAGAAGCAATAAGTGTCCGACATCATCAAAGAATATTACATCAACACCCTTAGAGGAATTATATCAACTGCTTTGTCCAAGCAATGCTGAGGTTCCCATATCAATTGGGAATGAAGGCAAGTAAGGCACTAAGATCCATTTATAAAACATCCAAAGCTTAAATAAACTTGTGCTTAGAAGCAAAAAAGATCAAATTATTCCTAAAATCCAGATTTAGATAGAGTGTTACCTTACCTTGAAGAGGCCTACAAAGTAGGACCAAATACACTCGTCAAAATCAACTCCTTGCATACGCAAAATGCATCCCGTACGTTCTGACGTCAAATTTAAAGGTGGAGACATGGAGATAAAAACAGAAAAATGTTTTGTTGACTCACAATTCCGGCCTCCTTCCCACTCATAATTAAAAAAAATCCTAGTAGAGCTAGAAATTAACACTACTATAGTTGGGTCTAATAGAGAAACCATGTACTCGAGCAACTAAAAAGACAATCAACTAATGAAGTACTATGGAAATCCCTAAAGTTCGTGTGAGTAAAAGCAAGTCCATTGATATTGTCAAAATCTAGAAGGACCACATATATAAATATCCCAGAAAAGCACCCCAAAACTATTAGATCGAAACCAAAAAAAGTCTGATTGAGTCCAAGAAATTTCCAAGATGCGAATATAATGAAAAGGATAGTTGTAACGTAATGCCCATCACAACTAGGTGGGCATTGGATAGAGAAGACTTCTCCAATGAGCAGGAGAAGCAATAAGTGTCCGACATCATCAAAGAATATTACATCAACACCCTTAGAGGAATTATATCAACTGCTTTGTCCAAGCAACGCTGAGGTTCCCATATCAATTGGGAATGAAGGCAAGTAAGGCACTAAGATCCATTTATAAAACTTCAAAAGCTTAAATAAACTTGTGCTTAGATGCAAAAAAGATCAAATCATTCCTAAAATCCAGATTTAGATAGAGTGTTACCTTACCTTGAAGAGGCCTACAAAGTAGGACCAAATACACTCGTCAAAATCAACTCCTTGCATACGCAAAATGCATCCCATACATTCTGACGTCACATTTAAAGGGAGGGACATGGAGATAAGAATAGAAAAATGTGTTGTTGACTCACAATTCCGGCCTCCTTCCCACTCATAATTAAAAAAAATTCTAGTTGATAGGTAGAAATTAACACTACAATAGTTGGGTCTAATAGAGAAACCATGCACTCGAGCAACTAAAAAGACAATCAACAAATGAAGTACTATGGAGATCCCTAAAGTTCGCGTGAGTAAAAGCAAGTCCATTGATATTTTTAAAATCTAGAAGGACCACACATATATATCCCAGAAAAGCACCCAAAAACTATCAGATCAAAACCAAAAAATAACTGATTGAGTCCAAGAAATTTCCAAGATGCGAATATAATGAAAAGGATAGTTGTAACCTAATGACCTATCACAACTAGGTGGGCATTGGATAGAGAAGACTTCTCCAATGAGCAGAAGAAGCGATAAGTGTCCGACATCATCAAAGAATATTACATCAACACCCTTAGAGGAATTATATCAACTGCTTTGTCCAAGCAATGCTGAGGTTCCCATATCAATTGGGAATGAAGGCAAGTAAGGCACTAAGATCCATTTATAAAACTTGAAAAGCATAAATAAACTAGTGCTCAGAAGCAAAAAAATATCAAATCATGCCTAAAATCCAGATTTGGATAGAGTGTTACCTTACCTTGAAGAGGACTACAAAGTAGGAGGAAATGCACTTGCTAAAATCAGCTCCTTGCATATCAATAATGCATCCCATACATTCTGACGTCACATTTAAAGGTGGAGACATGGACATAAGAAGAGGCAAATGTGTTGTCGACTCACAATTCCGTCCTCCTTCCCAATCATAATTAAAAAAAATTCTAGTAGATAGCTAGAAATTAACACTACTATAGTTGGGTCTAATAGAGAAACCATGTACTCGAGCAACTAAAAAGACAATCAACAAATGAAGTACTATGGAGATCCCCAAAGTTCGCCTGAGAAAAAGCAAGTCCATTGATATTTTCAAAATGTAGAAGGACCGCACATATATATCCCAGAAAAGCACCCCAAAACTATTAGTTCAAAACCAAAAAAAGTCTGATTGAGTCCAAGAAATTTCCAAGGTGCGAATATAATGAAAAGGATAGTTGTAACCTAATGACCCATCACAACTGGGTGGGCATTGGATAGAGAAGACTTCTCTAAGGAGCATGAGAAGCGATAAGTGTCCGACATCATCAAAGAATATTACATCAACACCCTTAGAGGAATTATATCAACTGCTTTATCCAAGCAATGCTGAGGTTCCCATATCAATTGGGAATGAAGGCAAGTAAGGCACTAAGATCCATTTATAAAACTTCAAAAGCTTAAATAAACTAGTGCTTAGAAGCAAACAAATATGAAATCATGCCTAAAATCCAGATTTAGATAGAGTGTTACCTTACCTTGAAGAAGACTACAAAGTAGGAGGAAATACACTTGCTAAAATCAGCTCCTTGCATATCAATAATGCATCCCATACATTCTGACGTCACATTTAAAGGTAGAGACATGGCGAGAAGAAGAGAAAAATGTGTTGTCGACTCACAATTCCGGCCTCCTTCCCACTCATAATTAAAAAAAATCCTAGTAGAGCTAGAAATTAACACTACTATAGTTGGGTCTAATAGAGAAACCATGTACTCGAGCAACTAAAAAGACAATCAACAAATGAAGTACTATGGAGATCCCTAAAGTTCGCCTGAGAAAAAGCAAGTCCATTGATATTTTCAAAATGTAGAAGGACCGCACATATATATCCCAGAAAAGCACCCCAAAACTATTAGTTCAAAACCAAAAAAAGTCTGATTGAGTCCAAGAAATTTCCAAGGTGCGAATATAATGAAAAGGATAGTTGTAACCTAATGACCCATCACAACTGGGTGGGCATTGGATAGAGAAGACTTCTCTAAGGAGCATGAGAAGCGATAAGTGTCCGACATCATCAAAGAATATTACATCAACACCCATAGAGGAATTATATCAACTGCTTTGTCCAAGCAATGCTAAGGTTCCCATATCAATTGGGAATGAAGGCAAGTAAGGCACTAAGATCCATTTATAAAACTTCAAAAGCTTAAATAAACTTGTGCTTAGAAGCAAAAAAGATCAAATCATTCCAAAAATCCAGATTTAGATAGAGTGTTACCTTACCTTGAAGAGGCCTACAAAGTAGGACCAAATACACTCGTCAAAATCAACTCCTTGCATACGCAAAATGCATCCCATACATTCTGACGTCACATTTGAAGGTAGAGACATGGCGATAAGAAGAGAAAAATGTGTTGTCGACTCACAATTCTGGCCTCCTTCCCACTCATAATTAAAAAAACTCCTAGTAGAGCTAGAAATTAGCATTACTATAGTTAGGTCAAATAGAGAAACCATGTACTCGAGGAACTAAAAAGACAATCAACTAATGAAGTACTATGGAGATCCCTAAAGTTCGTGTGAGTAAAAGCAAGTCCATTGATATTGTCAAAATCTAGAAGGACCACATATATATATATATCCCAGAAAAGCACCCCAAAACTATTAGATCAAAACCAAAAAAAGTCTGATTCAGTCTCAGAAATTTCCAAGATGCGAATATAATGAAAAGGATAGTTGTAACCTAATGACCCATCACAACTTGGTGGGCATTGGATAGAGAAGACTTCTCTAAGGAGCAGGAGAAGCGATAAGTGTCCGACATCATCAAAGAATATTACATCAACACCCTTAGGGGAATTATATCAATTGCTTTGTCCAAGTAATGCTGAGGTTCCCATATCAATTGGGAATGAAGGCAAGTAAGGCACTAAGATCCATTTATAAAACTTCAAAAGATTAAATAAACTAGTGCTCAGAAGCAAACAAATATGAAATCATGCCTAAAATCCAGATTTAGATAGAGTGTTACCTTACCTTGAAGAAGACTACAAAGTAGGAGGAAATACACTTGCTAAAATCAGCTCCTTGCATATCAATAATACATCCCATACATTCTGACGTCACATTTAAAGGTGGAGACATGGAGATAAGAAGTGGCAAATTTATTGTCGACTCACAATTCCATCCTCCTTCCCACTCATAATTAAAAAAAATTCTAGTAGATAGCTAGAAATTAATACTACTGTAGTTGGGTCTAATAGAGAAACCATGTACTCGAGCAACTAAAAAGACAATCAACAAATGAAGTACTATGGAGATCCCTAAAGTTCGCCTGAGAAAAAGCAAGTCCATTGATATTTTCAAAATGTAGAAGGACCGCACATATATATCCCAGAAAAGCACCCCAAAACTATTAGTTCAAAACCAAAAAAAGTCTGATTGAGTCCAAGAAATTTCCAAGGTGCGAATATAATGAAAATGATAGTTGTAACCTAATGACCCATCACAACTGGGTGGGCATTGGATAGAGAAGACTTCTCTAAGGAGCATGAGAAGCGATAAGTGTCCGACATCATCAAAGAATATTACATCAACACCCTTAGAGGAATTATATCAACTGCTTTGTCCAAGCAATGCTGAGGTTCCCATATCAATTGGGAATGAAGGCAAGTAAGGCACTAAGATCCATTTATAAAACTTCAAAAGCTTAAATAAACTTGTGCTTAGAAGCAAAAAAGATCAAATCATTCCAAAAATCCAGATTTAGATAGAGTGTTACCTTACCTTGAAGAGGCCTACAAAGTAGGACCAAATACACTCGTCAAAATCAACTCCTTGCATACGCAAAATGCATCCCATACATTCTGACGTCACATTTAAAGGTAGAGACATGGCGATAAGAAGAGAAAAATGTGTTGTCGACTCACAATTCTGGCCTCCTTCCCACTCATAATTAAAAATACTCCTAGTAGAGCTAGAAATTAGCATTACTATAGTTAGGTCAAATAGAGAAACCATGTACTCGAGGAACTAAAAAGACAATCAACTAATGAAGTACTATGGAGATCCCTAAAGTTCGTGTGAGTAAAAGCAAGTCCATTGATATTGTCAAAATCTAGAAGGACCACATATATATATATATCCCAGAAAAGCACCCCAAAACTATTAGATCAAAACCAAAAAAAGTCTGATTCAGTCTAAGAAATTTCCAAGATGCGAATATAATGAAAAGGATAGTTGTAACCTAATGCCCATCACAACTTGGTGGGCATTGGATAGAGAAGACTTCTCTAAGGAGCAGGAGAAGCGATAAGTGTCCGACATCATCAAAGAATATTACATCAACACCCTTAGGGGAATTATATCAATTGCTTTGTCCAAGTAATGCTGAGGTTCCCATATCAATTGGGAATGAAGGCAAGTAAGGCACTAAGATCCATTTATAAAACTTCAAAAGATTAAACAAACTAGTGCTCAGAAGCAAACAAATATGAAATCATGCCTAAAATCCAGATTTAGATAGAGTGTTACCTTACCTTGAAGAAGACTACAAAGTAGGAGGAAATACACTTGCTAAAATCAGCTCCTTGCATATCAATAATGCATCCCATACATTCTGACGTCACATTTAAAGGTGGAGACATGGAGATAAGAAGTGGCAAATTTGTTGTCGACTCACAATTCCATCCTCCTTCCCACTCATAATTAAAAAAAATTCTAGTAGATAGCTAGAAATTAACACTACTTTAGTTGGGTCTAATAGAGAGACCATGTACTCGAGCAACTAAACAGACAATCAACAAATGAAGTACTATGGAGATCCCTAAAGTTCGCTTGAGTAAAAGCAATTCCATTGATATTTTCAAAATCTAGAAGGACCACACATATATATCCCAGAAAAGCACCCAAAAACTATCAGATCAAAACCAAAAAGAGACTGATTGAGTCCAAGAAATTTCCAAGATGCGAATACAATGAAAATGATAGTTGTAACCTAATGACCTATCCCAACTAGGTGGGCATTGGATAGAGAAGACTTCTCTAATGAGCAGAAGAAGCGATAAGTGTCCGACATCATCAAAGAATATTACATCAACACCCTTAGAGGAATTATATCAACTACTTTGTCCAAGCAATGTTGAGGTTCCCATATCAATTGGGAATGAAGGCATGTAAGGCACTAAGATCCATTTATAAAACTTCAAAAGCTTAAATAAACTAGTGCTCAGAAGCAAACAAATATGAAATCATGCCTAAAATCCAGATTTAGATAGAGTGTTACCTTACCTTGAAGAAGACTACAAAGTAGGAGGAAATACACTTGCTAAAATCAGCTCCTTGCATATCAATAATGCATCCCATACATTCTGACGTCACATTTAAAGGTAGAGACATGGAGATAAGAAGAGGCAAATTTGTTGTCAACTTACAATTCCATCCTCCTTCCCACTCATAATTAAAAAAAATTCTAGTAGATAGCTAGAAATTAACACTAGTGTAGTTGGGTCTAATAGAGAAACCATGTACTCGAGCAACTAAAAAGACAATCAACAAATGAAGTACTATGGAGATCCCTAAAGTTCGCCTGAGAAAAAGCAAGTCCATTGATATTTTCAAAATGTAGAAGGACCGCACATATATATCCCAGAAAAGCACCCCAAAACTACTAGTTCAAAACCAAAAAAAGTCTGATTGAGTCCAAGAAATTTCCAAGGTGCGAATATAATGAAAAGGATAGTTGTAACCTAATGACCCATCACAACTGGGTGGGCATTGGATAGAGAAGACTTCTCTAAGGAGCATGAGAAGCGATAAGTGTCCGACATCATCAAAGAATATTACATCAACACCCATAGAGGAATTATATCAACTGCTTTGTCCAAGCAATGCTAAGGTTCCCATATCAATTGGGAATGAAGGCAAGTAAGGCACTAAGATCCATTTATAAAACTTCAAAAGCTTAAATAAACTTGTGCTTAGAAGCAAAAAAGATCAAATCATTCCAAAAATCCAGATTTAGATAGAGTGTTACCTTACCTTGAAGAGGCCTACAAAGTAGGACCAAATACACTCGTCAAAATCAACTCCTTGCATACGCAAAATGCATCCCATACATTCTGACGTCACATTTAAAGGTAGAGACATGGCGATAAGAAGAGAAAAATGTGTTGTCGACTCACAATTCTGGCCTCCTTCCCACTCATAATTAAAAAAACTCCTAGTAGAGCTAGAAATTAGCACTACTATAGTTAGGTCAAATAGAGAAACCATGTACTCGAGGAACTAAAAAGACAATCAACTAATGAAGTACTATGGAGATCCCTAAAGTTCGTGTGAGTAAAAGCAAGTCCATTGATATTGTCAAAATCTAGAAGGACCACATATATATATATATCCCAGAAAAGCACCCCAAAACTATTAGTTCAAAACCAAAAAAAGTCTGATTAAGTCCAAGAAATTTCCAAGGTGCGAATATAATGAAAAGGATAGTTGTAACCTAATGACCCATCACAACTGGGTGGGCATTGGATAGAGAAGACTTCTCTAAGGAGCAGGAGAAGCGATAAGTGTCCGACATCATCAAAGAATATTACATCAACACCCTTAGGGGAATTATATCAATTGCTTTGTCCAAGTAATGCTGAGGTTCCCATATCAATTGGGAATGAAGGCAAGTAAGGCACTAAGATCCATTTATAAAACTTCAAAAGATTAAATAAACTAGTGCTCAGAAGCAAACAAATATGAAATCATGCCTAAAATCCAGATTTAGATAGAGTGTTACCTTACCTTGAAGAAGACTACAAAGTAGGAGGAAATACACTTGCTAAAATCAGCTCCTTGAATATCAATAATGCATCCCATACATTCTGACGTCACATTTAAAGGTGGAGACATGGAGATAAGAAGAGGCAAATTTGTTGTCGACTCACAATTCCATCCTCCTTCCCACTCATAATTAAAAAAAATTCTAGTAGATAGCTAGAAATTAACACTACTGTAGTTGGGTCTAATAGAGAAACCATGTACTCGAGCAACTAAACAGACAATCAACAATTGAAGTACTATGGAGATCCCTAAAGTTCGCTTGAGTAAAAGCAATTCCATTGATATTTTCAAAATCTAGAAGGACCACACATATATATCCCAGAAAAGCACCCAAAAACTATCAGATCAAAACCAAAAAAAGACTGATTGAGTCCAAGAAATTTCCAAGATGCGAATACAATGAAAAGGATAGTTGTAACCTAATGACCTATCCCAACTAGGTGGGCATTGGATAGAGAAGACTTCTCTAATGAGCAGAAGAAGCGATAAGTGTCCGACATCATCAAAGAATATTACATCAACACCCTTAGAGGAATTATATCAACTGCTTTGTCCAAGCAATGTTGAGGTTCCCATATCAATTGGGAATGAAGGCATGTAAGGCACTAAGATCCATTTATAAAACTTCAAAAGCTTAAATAAACTAGTGCTCAGAAGCAAACAAATATGAAATCATGCCTAAAATCCAGATTTAGATAGAGTGTTACCTTACCTTGAAGAAGACTACAAAGTAGGAGGAAATACACTTGCTAAAATCAGCTCCTTGCATATCAATAATGCATCCCATACATTCTGACGTCACATTTAAAGGTGGAGACATGGAGATAAGAAGAGGCAAATTTGTTGTCGACTCACAATTCCATCCTCCTTCCCACTCATAATTAAAAAAAATTCTAGTGGATAGCTAGAAATTAACACTACTGTAGTTGGGTCTAATAGAGAAACCATGTACTCGAGCAACTAAAAAGACAATCAACAAATGAAGTACTATGGAGATCCCTAAAGTTCGCCTGAGAAAAAGCAAGTCCATTGATATTTTCAAAATGTAGAAGGACCGCACATATATATCCCAGAAAAGCACCCCAAAACTATTAGTTCAAAACCAAAAAAAGTCTGATTGAGTCCAAAAAATTTCCAAGGTGCAAATATAATGAAAAGGATAGTTGTAACCTAATGACCCATCACAACTGGGTGGGCATTGGATAGAGAAGACTTCTCTAAGGAGCATGAGAAGCGATAAGTGTCCGACATCATCAAAGAATATTACATCAACACCCATAGAGGAATTATATCAACTGCTTTGTCCAAGCAATGCTAAGGTTCCCATATCAATTGGGAATGAAGGCAAGTAAGGCACTAAGATCCATTTATAAAACTTCAAAAGCTTAAATAAACTTGTGCTTAGAAGCAAAAAAGATCAAATCATTCCAAAAATCCAGATTTAGATAGAGTGTTACCTTACCTTGAAGAGGCCTACAAAGTAGGACCAAATACACTCGTCAAAATCAACTCCTTGCATACGCAAAATGCATCCCATACATTCTGACGTCACATTTAAAGGTAGAGACATGGCGATAAGAAGAGAAAAATGTGTTGTCGACTCACAATTCTGGCCTCCTTCCCACTCATAATTAAAAAAACTCTGAGTAGAGCTAGAAATTAGCACTACTATAGTTAGGTCAAATAGAGAAACCATGTACTCGAGGAACTAAAAAGACAATCAACTAATGAAGTACTATGGAGATCCCTAAAGTTCGTGCGAGTAAAAGCAAGTCCATTGATATTGTCAAAATCTAGAAGGACCACATATATATATATATCCCAGAAAAGCACCCCAAAACTATTAGTTCAAAACCAAAAAAAGTCTGATTAAGTCCAAGAAATTTCCAAGGTGCGAATATAATGAAAAGGATAGTTGTAACCTAATGACCCATCACAACTGGGTGGGCATTGGATAGAGAAGACTTCTCTAAGGAGCATGAGAAGCGATAAGTGTCCGACATCATCAAAGAATATTACATCAACACCCATAGAGGAATTATATCAACTGCTTTGTCCAAGCAATGCTAAGGTTCCCATATCAATTGGGAATGAAGGCAAGTAAGGCACTAAGATCCATTTATAAAACTTCAAAAGCTTAAATAAACTTGTGCTTAGAAGCAAAAAAGATCAAATCATTCCAAAAATCCAGATTTAGATAGAGTGTTACCTTACCTTGAAGAGGCCTACAAAGTAAGAGCAAATACACTCCTCAAAATCAGCTCCTTGCATACGTAACATGCATCCCATACATTCTGACGTCATATTTAAAGGGAGAGACATGGAGATAAGAACAGAAAAATGTGTTGTTGACTCACACTTCCGGCCTCCTTCCCACTCATAATTAAAAAAAATCCTAGTAGATAGCTAGAAATTAACACTACAATAGTTGGGTCTAATAGAGAAACCATGTACTCGAGGAACTAAAAAGACAATCAACAAATGAAGTACTATGGAGATCCCTAAAGTTCGCGTGAGTAAAAGCAAGTCCATTGATATTTTCAAAATCTAGAAGGACCACACATATATATCCCAGAAAAGCACCCAAAAACTATCAGATCAAAACCAAAAAAAGACTGATTGAGTCCAAGAAATTTCCAAGATGCGAATACAATGAAAAGGATAGTTGTAACCTAATGACCTATCCCAACTAGGTGGGCATTGGATAGAGAAGACTTCTCTAATGAGCAGAAGAAGCGATAAGTGTCCGACATCATCAAAGAATATTACATCAACACCCTTAGAGGAATTATATCAACTGCTTTGTCCAAGCAATGTTGAGGTTCCCATATCAATTGGGAATGAAGGCATGTAAGGCACTAAGATCCATTTATAAAACTTCAAAAGCTTAAATAAACTAGTGCTCAGAAGCAAACAAATATGAAATCATGCCTAAAATCCAGATTTAGATAGAGTGTTACCTTACCTTGAAGAAGACTACAAAGTAGGAGGAAATACACTTGCTAAAATCAGCTCCTTGCATATCAATAATGCATCCCATACATTCTGACGTCACATTTAAAGGTGGAGACATGGAGATAAGAAGAGGCAAATTTGTTGTCGACTCACAATTCCATCCTCCTTCCCACTCATAATTAAAAAAAATTCTAGTAGATAGCTAGAAATTAACACTACTGTAGTTGGGTCTAATAGAGAAACCATGTACTCGAGCAACTAAAAAGACAATCAACAAATGAAGTACTATGGAGATCCCTAAAGTTCGCCTGAGAAAAAGCAAGTCCATTGATATTTTCAAAATGTAGAAGGACCGCACAATATATATCCCAGAAAAGCACCCCAAAACTATTAGTTCAAAACCAAAAAAAGTCTGATTGAGTCCAAGAAATTTCCAAGGTGCGAATATAATGAAAAGGATAGTTGTAACCTAATGACCCATCACAACTGGGTGGGCATTGGATAGAGAAGACTTCTCTAAGGAGCATGAGAAGCGATAAGTGTCCGACATCATCAAAGAATATTACATCAACACCCATAGAGGAATTATATCAACTGCTTTGTCCAAGCAATGCTAAGGTTCCCATATCAATTGGGAATGAAGGCAAGTAAGGCACTAAGATCCATTTATAAAACTTCAAAAGCTTAAATAAACTTGTGCTTAGAAGCAAAAAAGATCAAATCATTCCAAAAATCCAGATTTAGATAGAGTGTTACCTTACCTTGAAGAGGCCTACAAAGTAGGACCAAATACACTCATCAAAATCAACTCCTTGCATACGCAAAATGCATCCCATACATTCTGACGTCACATTTAAAGGTAGAGACATGGCGATAAGAAGAGAAAAATGTGTTGTCGACTCACAATTCTGGCCTCCTTCCCACTCATAATTAAAAAAACTCCTAGTAGAGCTAGAAATTAGCACTACTATAGTTAGGTCAAATAGAGAAACCATGTACTCGAGGAACTAAAAAGACAATCAACTAATGAAGTACTATGGAGATCCCTAAAGTTCGTGTGAGTAAAAGCAAGTCCATTGATATTGTCAAAATCTAGAAGGACCACATATATATAAATATCCCAGAAAAGCACCCCAAAACTATTAGTTCAAAACCAAAAAAAGTCTGATTAAGTCCAAGAAATTTCCAAGGTGCGAATATAATGAAAAGGATAGTTGTAACCTAATGACCCATCACAACTGGGTGGGCATTGGATAGAGAAGACTTCTCTAAGGAGCATGAGAAGCGATAAGTGTCCGACATCATCAAAGAATATTACATCAACACCCATAGAGGAATTATATCAACTGCTTTGTCCAAGCAATGCTAAGGTTCCCATATCAATTGGGAATGAAGGCAAGTAAGGCACTAAGATCCATTTATAAAACTTCAAAAGCTTAAATAAACTTGTGCTTAGAAGCAAAAAAGATCAAATCATTCCAAAAATCCAGATTTAGATAGAGTGTTACCTTACCTTGAAGAGGCCTACAAAGTAAGAGCAAATACACTTCTCAAAATCAGCTCCTTGCATACGTAACATGCATCCCATACATTCTGACGTCATATTTAAAGGGAGAGACATGGAGATAAGAACAGAAAAATGTGTTGTTGACTCATACTTCCGGCCTCCTTCCCACTCATAATTAAAAAAAATCCTAGTAGATAGCTAGAAATTAACACTACAATAGTTGGGTCTAATAGAGAAACCATGTACTCGAGGAACTAAAAAGACAATCAACAAATGAAGTACTATGGAGATCCCTAAAGTTCGCGTGAGTAAAAGCAAGTCCATTGATATTTTCAAAATCTAGAAGGACCACACATATATATCCCAGAAAAGCACCCAAAAACTATCAGATCAAAACCAAAAAAAGACTGATTGAGTCCAAGAAATTTCCAAGATGCGAATACAATGAAAAGGATAGTTGTAACCTAATGACCTATCCGAACTAGGTGGGCATTGGATAGAGAAGACTTCTCTAATGAGCAGAAGAAGCGATAAGTGTCCGACATCATCAAAGAATATTACATCAACACCCTTAGAGGAATTATATCAACTGCTTTGTCCAAGCAATGTTGAGGTTCCCATATCAATTGGGAATGAAGGCATGTAAGGCACTAAGATCCATTTATAAAACTTCAAAAGCTTAAATAAACTAGTGCTCAGAAGCAAACAAATATGAAATCATGCCTAAAATCCAGATTTAGATAGAGTGTTACCTTACCTTGAAGAAGACTACAAAGTAGGAGGAAATACACTTGCTAAAATCAGCTCCTTGCATATCAATAATGCATCCCATACATTCTGACGTCACATTTAAAGGTGGAGACATGGAGATAAGAAGAGGCAAATTTGTTGTCGACTCACAATTCCATCCTCCTTCCCACTCATAATTAAAAAAAATTCTAGTAGATAGCTAGAAATTAACACTACTGTAGTTGGGTCTAATAGAGAAACCATGTACTCGAGCAACTAAAAAGACAATCAACAAATGAAGTACTATGGAGATCCCTAAAGTTCGCCTGAGAAAAAGCAAGTCCATTGATATTTTCAAAATGTAGAAGGACCACACATATATATCCCAGAAAAGCACCCCAAAACTATCAGATCAAAACCAAAAAATGTCTGATTGAGTCCAAGAAATTTCCAAGGTGCGAATATAATGAAAAGGATAGTTGTAACGTAATGACCCATCACAACTGGGTGGGCATTGGATAGAGAAGACTTCTCTAAGGAGCATGAGAAGCGATAAGTGTCCGACATCATCAAAGAATATTACATCAACACCCATAGAGGAATTATATCAACTGCTTTGTCCAAGCAATGCTGAGGTTCCCATATCAATTGGGAATGAAGGCAAGTAAGGCACTAAGATCCATTTATAAAACTTCAAAAGCTTAAATAAACTTGTGCTTAGAAGCAAAAAAGATCAAATCATTCCTAAAATCCAGATTTAGATAGAGTGTTACCTTACCTTGAAGAGGCCTACAAAGTAAGAGCAAATACACTCCTCAAAATCAGCTCCTTGCATACGTAACATGCATCCCATACATTCTGACGTCATATTTAAAGGGAGAGACATGGAGATAAGAACAGAAAAATGTGTTGTCGACTCACAATTCGGCCTCCTTCCCACTCATAATTAAAAAAACTCCTAGTAGAGCTAGAAATTAACACTACTATAGTTAGGTCTAATAGAGAAACCATGTACTCGAGCAACTAAAAAGACAATCAACTAATGAAGTACTATGGAGATCCCTAAAGTTCGTGTGAGTAAAAGCAAGTCCATTGATATTGTCAAAATCTAGAAGGACCACATATATATATATCCCAGAAAAGCACCCCAAAACTATTAGATCAAAACCAAAAAAAGTCTGATTGAGTCCAAGAAATTTCCAAGGTGCGAATATAATGAAAAGGATAGTTGTAACCTAATGACCCATCACAACTGGGTGGGCATTGGATAGAGAAGACTTCTCTAAGGAGCATGAGAAGCGATAAGTGTCCGACATCATCAAAGAATATTACATCAACACCCATAGAGGAATTATATCAACTGCTTTGTCCAAGCAATGCTAAGGTTCCCATATCAATTGGGAATGAAGGCAAGTAAGGCACTAAGATCCATTTATAAAACTTCAAAAGCTTAAATAAACTTGTGCTTAGAAGCAAAAAAGATCAAATCATTCCAAAAATCCAGATTTAGATAGAGTGTTACCTTACCTTGAAGAGGCCTACAAAGTAAGAGCAAATACACTCCTCAAAATCAGCTCCTTGCATACGTAACATGCATCCCATACATTCTGACGTCATATTTAAAGGGAGAGACATGGAGATAAGAACAGAAAAATGTGTTGTTGACTCACACTTCCGGCCTCCTTCCTACTCATAATTAAAAAAAATACTAGTAGATAGCTAGAAATTAACACTACAATAGTTGGGTCTAATAGAGAAACCATGTACTCGAGCAACTAAAAAGACAATCAACAAATGAAGTACTATGGAGATCCCTAAAGTTCGCGTGAGTAAAAGCAAGTCCATTGATATTTTCAAAATCTAGAAGGACCACACATATATATCCCAGAAAAGCACCCAAAAACTATCAGATCAAAACCAAAAAAAGACTGATTGAGTCCAAGAAATTTCCAAGATGCGAATACAATGAAAAGGATAGTTGTAACCTAATGACCCATCACAACTAGGTGGGCATTGGATAGAGAAGACTTCTCTAATGAGCAGAAGAAGCGATAAGTGTCCGACATCATCAAAGAATATTACATCAACACCCTTAGAGGAATTATATCAACTGCTTTGTCCAAGCAATGTTGAGGTTCCCATATCAATTGGGAATGAAGGCATGTAAGGCACTAAGATCCATTTATAAAACTTCAAAAGCTTAAATAAACTAGTGCTCAGAAGCAAACAAATATGAAATCATGCCTAAAATCCAGATTTAGATAGAGTGTTACCTTACCTTGAAGAAGACTACAAAGTAGGAGGAAATACACTTGCTAAAATCAGCTCCTTGCATATCAATAATGCATCCCATACATTCTGACGTCACATTTAAAGGTGGAGACATGGAGATAAGAAGAGGCAAATTTGTTGTCGACTCACAATTCCATCCTCCTTCCCACTCATAATTAAAAAAAATTCTAGTAGATAGCTAGAAATTAACACTACTGTAGTTGGGTCTAATAGAGAAACCATGTACTCGAGCAACTAAAAAGACAATCAACAAATGAAGTACTATGGAGATCCCTAAAGTTCGCCTGAGAAAAAGCAAGTCCATTGATATTTTCAAAATCTAGAAGGACCACATATATATATATATCCCAGAAAAGCACCCCAAAACTATTAGTTCAAAACCAAAAAAAGTCTGATTAAGTTCAAGAAATTTCCAAGGTGCGAATATAATGAAAAGGATAGTTGTAACCTAATGACCCATCACAACTGGGTGGGCATTGGATAGAGAAGACTTCTCTAAGGAGCATGAGAAGCGATAAGTGTCCGACATCATCAAAGAATATTACATCAACACCCATAGAGGAATTATATCAACTGCTTTGTCCAAGCAATGCTAAGGTTCCCATATCAATTGGGAATGAAGGCAAGTAAGGCACTAAGATCCATTTATAAAACTTCAAAAGCTTAAATAAACTTGTGCTTAGAAGCAAAAAAGATCAAATCATTCCAAAAATCCAGATTTAGATAGAGTGTTACCTTACCTTGAAGAGGCCTACAAAGTAAGAGCAAATACACTCCTCAAAATCAGCTCCTTGCATACGTAACATGCATCCCATACATTCTGACGTCATATTTAAAGGGAGAGACATGGAGATAAGAACAGAAAAATGTGTTGTTGACTCACACTTCCGGCCTCCTTCCCACTCATAATTAAAAAAAATCCTAGTAGATAGCTAGAAATTAACACTACAATAGTTGGGTCTAATAGAGAAACATGTACTCGAGGAACTAAAAAGACAATCAACAAATGAAGTACTATGGAGATCCCTAAAGTTCGCGTGAGTAAAAGCAAGTCCATTGATATTTTCAAAATCTAGAAGGACCACACATATATATCCCAGAAAAGCACCCAAAAACTATCAGATCAAAACCAAAAAAAGACTGATTGAGTCCAAGAAATTTCCAAGATGCGAATACAATGAAAAGGATAGTTGTAACCTAATGACCTATCCCAACTAGGTGGGCATTGGATAGAGAAGACTTCTCTAATGAGCAGAAGAAGCGATAAGTGTCCGACATCATCAAAGAATATTACATCAACACCCTTAGAGGAATTATATCAACTGCTTTGTCCAAGCAATGTTGAGGTTCCCATATCAATTGGGAATGAAGGCATGTAAGGCACTAAGATCCATTTATAAAACTTCAAAAGCTTAAATAAACTAGTGCTCAGAAGCAAACAAATATGAAATCATGCCTAAAATTCAGATTTAGATAGAGTGTTACCTTACCTTGAAGAAGACTACAAAGTAGGAGGAAATACACTTGCTAAAATCAGCTCCTTGCATATCAATAATGCATCCCATACATTCTGACGTCACATTTAAAGGTGGAGACATGGAGATAAGAAGAGGCAAATTTGTTGTCGACTCACAATTCCATCCTCCTTCCCACTCATAATTAAAAAAAATTCTAGTAGATAGCTAGAAATTAACACTACTGTAGTTGGGTCTAATAGAGAAACCATGTACTCGAGCAACTAAAAAGACAATCAACAAATGAAGTACTATGGAGATCCCTAAAGTTCGCCTGAGAAAAAGCAAGTCCATTGATATTTTCAAAATGTAGAAGGACCACACATATATATCCTAGAGAAGCACCCAAAAACTATCAGATCAAAACCAAAAAATGAATGATTGAGTCCAAGAAATTTCCAAGATGCGAATACAATGAAAAGGATAGTTGTAACCAAATGACCTATCACAACTAGGTGGGCATTGGATAGAGAAGACTTCTCCAATGAGCAGAAGAAGCGATAAGTGTCCGACATCATCAAAGAATATTACATCAACACCCTTAGAGGAATTATATCAACTGCTTTGTCCGAGCAATGTTGAGGTTCCCATATCAATTGGGAATGAAGGCAAGTAACGCACTAAGATCCATTTATAAAACTTGAAAAGCATAAATAAACTAGTGCATACAAGCAAAAAAATATCAAATCATGCCTAAAATCCAGATTTAGATAGAGTGTTACCTTACCTTAAAGAGGCCTACAAAGTAAGAGCAAATACACTCCTCAAAATTAGCTCCTTGCATACGTAACATGCATCCCATACATTCTGAAGTTATATTTAAAGGGAGAGACATGGAGATAAGAACAGAAAAATGTGTTGTTGACTCACAATTTCGGCCTCCTTCCCACTCATAATTAAAAAAAAATCCTAATAGATAGCTAGAAATTAACACTACAATAGTTGTGTCTAATAGAGAAACCATGTACTCGAGCAACTAAAAAGACAATCAACAAATGAAGTACTATGAAGATCCCTAAAGTTCGCGTGAGTAAAAGCAAGTCCATTGATATTTTCAAAATCTAGAAGGACCACACATATATATCCCAGAAAAGCACCCAAAAACTATCAGATCAAAACCAAAAAATGACTGATTGAGTCCAAGAAATTTCCAAGATGCGAATATAATGAAAAGGATAGTTGTAACCTAATGACCCATCACAACTGGGTGGGCATTGGATAGAGAAGACTTCTCTAAGGAGCATGAGAAGCGATAAGTGTCCGACATCATCAAAGAATATTACATCAACACCCTTAGAGGAATTATATCAACTGCTTTGTCCAAGCAATGCTGAGGTTCCCATATCAATTGGGAATGAAGGCAAGTAAGGCACTAAGATCCATTTATAAAACATCCAAAGCTAAAATAAACTTGTGCTCAGAAGCAAAAAAGATCAAATCATTCCTAAAATCCAGATTTAGATAGAGTGTTACCTTACCTTGAAGAGGCCTACAAAGTAGGACCAAATACACTCGTCAAAATCAACTCCTTGCATACGCAAAATGCATCCCATACATTCTGACGTCACATTTAAAGGTAGAGACATGGCGATAAGAAGAGAAAAATGTGTTGTCGACTCACAATTCTGGTCTCCTTCCCACTCATAATTAAAAAAACTCCTAGTAGAGCTAGAAATTAGCATTACTATAGTTAGGTCAAATAGAGAAACCATGTACTCGAGGAACTAAAAAGACAATCAACTAATGAAGTACTATGGAGATCCCTAAAGTTCGTGTGAGTAAAAGCAAGTCCATTGATATTGTCAAAATCAAGAAGGACCACATATATATATATATCCCAGAAAAGCACCCCAAAACTATTAGCTCAAAACCAAAAAAAGTCTGATTCAGTTTAAGAAATTTCCAAGATGCGAATATAATGAAAAGGATAGTTGTAACCTAATGCCCATCACAACTTGGTGGGCATCGGATAGAGAAGACTTCTCTAAGCAGCTGGAGAAGCGATAGGTGTCCGACATCATCAAAGAATATTACATCAACACCCTTAGGGGAATTATATCAATTGCTTTGTCCAAGTAATGCTGAGGTTCCCATATCAATTGGGAATGAAGGCAAGTAAGGCACTAAGATCCATTTATAAAACTTCAAAAGATTAAATAAACTAGTGCTCAGAAGCAAACAAATATGAAATCATGCCTAAAATCCAGATTTAGATAGAGTGTTACCTTACCTTGAAGAAGACTACAAAGTAGGAGGAAATACACTTGCTAAAATCAGCTCCTTGCATATCAATAATGCATCCCATACATTCTGACGTCACATTTAAAGGTGGAGACATGGAGATAAGAAGAGGCAAATTTGTTGTCGACTCACAATTCCATCCTCCTTCCCACTCATAATTAAAAAAAATTCTAGTAGATAGCTAGAAATTAACACTACTGTAGTTGGGTCTAATAGAGAAACCATGTACTCGAGCAACTAAAAAGACAATCAACAAATGAAGTACTATGGAGATCCCTAAAGTTCGCCTGAGAAAAAGCAAGTCCATTGATATTTTCAAAATGTAGAAGGACCACACATATATATCCTAGAGAAGCACCCAAAAACTATCAGATCAAAACCAAAAAATGAATGATTGAGTCCAAGAAATTTCCAAGATGCGAATACAATGAAAAGGATAGTTGTAACCAAATGACCTATCACAACCAGGTGGGCATTGGATAGAGAAGACTTCTCCAATGAGCAGAAGAAGCGATAAGTGTCCGACATCATCAAAGAATATTACATCAACACCCTTAGAGGAATTATATCAACTGCTTTGTCCGAGCAATGTTGAGGTTCCCATATCAATTGGGAATGAAGGCAAGTAACGCACTAAGATCCATTTATAAAACTTGAAAAGCATAAATAAACTAGTGCATACAAGCAAAAAAATATCAAATCATGCCTAAAATCCAGATTTAGATAGAGTGTTACCTTACCTTAAAGAGGCCTACAAAGTAAGAGCAAATACACTCCTCAAAATTAGCTCCTTGCATACGTAACATGCATCCCATACATTCTGAAGTTATATTTAAAGGGAGAGACATGGAGATAAGAACAGAAAAATGTGTTGTTGACTCACAATTTCGGCCTCCTTCCCACTCATAATTAAAAAAAAATCCTAATAGATAGCTAGAAATTAACACTACAATAGTTGTGTCTAATAGAGAAACCATGTACTCGAGCAACTAAAAAGACAATCAACAAATGAAGTACTATGAAGATCCCTAAAGTTCGCGTGAGTAAAAGCAAGTCCATTGATATTTTCAAAATCTAGAAGGAACACACATATATATCCCAGAAAAGCACCCAAAAACTATCAGATCAAAACCAAAAAATGACTGATTGAGTCCAAGAAATTTCCAAGATGCGAATATAATGAAAAGGATAGTTGTAACCTAATGACCCATCACAACTGGGTGGGCATTGGATAGAGAAGACTTCTCTAAGGAGCATGAGAAGCGATAAGTGTCCGACATCATCAAAGAATATTACATCAACACCCATAGAGGAATTATATCAACTGCTTTGTCCAAGCAATGCTAAGGTTCCCATATCAATTGGGAATGAAGGCAAGTAAGGCACTATGATCCATTTATAAAACTTCAAAAGCTTAAATAAACTTGTGCTTAGAAGCAAAAAAGATCAAATCATTCCAAAAATCCAGATTTAGATAGAGTGTTACCTTACCTTGAAGAGGCCTACAAAGTAGGACCAAATACACTCGTCAAAATCAACTCCTTGCATACGCAAAATGCATCCCATACATTCTGACGTCACATTTAAAGGTAGAGACATGGCGATAAGAAGAGAAAAATGTGTTGTCGACTCACAATTCTGGTCTCCTTCCCACTCATAATTAAAAAAACTCCTAGTAGAGCTAGAAATTAGCATTACTATAGTTAGGTCAAATAGAGAAACCATGTACTCGAGGAACTAAAAAGACAATCAACTAATGAAGTACTATGGAGATCCCTAAAGTTCGTGTGAGTAAAAGCAAGTCCATTGATATTGTCAAAATCAAGAAGGACCACATATATATATATATCCCAGAAAAGCACCCAAAACTATTAGCTCAAAACCAAAAAAAGTCTGATTCAGTTAAGAAATTTCCAAGATGCGAATATAATGAAAAGGATAGTTGTAACCTAATGCCCATCACAACTTGGTGGGCATCGGATAGAGAAGACTTCTCTAAGCAGCTGGAGAAGCGATAGGTGTCCGACATCATCAAAGAATATTACATCAACACCCTTAGGGGAATTATATCAATTGCTTTGTCCAAGTAATGCTGAGGTTCCCATATCAATTGGGAATGAAGGCAAGTAAGGCACTAAGATCCATTTATAAAACTTCAAAAGATTAAATAAACTAGTGCTCAGAAGCAAACAAATATGAAATCATGCCTAAAATCCAGATTTAGATAGAGTGTTACCTTACCTTGAAGAAGACTACAAAGTAGGAGGAAATACACTTGCTAAAATCAGCTCCTTGCATATCAATAATGCATCCCATACATTCTGACGTCACATTTAAAGGTGGAGACATGGAGATAAGAAGAGGCAAATTTGTTGTCGACTCACAATTCCATCCTCCTTCCCACTCATAATTAAAAAAAATTCTAGTAGATAGCTAGAAATTAACACTACTGTAGTTGGGTCTAATAGAGAAACCATGTACTCGAGCAACTAAACAGACAATCAACAAATGAAGTACTATGGAGATCCCTAAAGTTCGCTTGAGTAAAAGCAATTCCATTGATATTTTCAAAATCTAGAAGGACCACACATATATATATATATCCCAGAAAAGCACCCAAAAACTATCAGATCAAAACCAAAAAAAGACTGATTGAGTCCAAGAAATTTCCAAGATGCGAATACAATGAAAAGAATAGTTGTAACCTAATGACCTATCCCAACTAGGTGGGCATTGGATAGAGAAGACTTCTCTAATGAGCAGAAGAAGCGATAAGTGTCCGACATCATCAAAGAATATTACATCAACACCCTTAGAGGAATTATATCAACTGCTTTGTCCAAGCAATGTTGAGGTTCCCATATCAATTGGGAATGAAGGCATGTAAGGCACTAAGATCCATTTATAAAACTTCAAAAGCTTAAATAAACTAGTGCTCAGAAGCAAACAAATATGAAATCATGCCTAAAATTCAGATTTAGATAGAGTGTTACCTTACCTTGAAGAAGACTACAAAGTAGGAGGAAATACACTTGCTAAAATCAGCTCCTTGCATATCAATAATGCATCCCATACATTCTGACGTCACATTTAAAGGTGGAGACATGGAGATAAGAAGAGGCAAATTTGTTGTCGACTCACAATTCCATCCTCCTTCCCACTCATAATTAAAAAAAATTCTAATAGATAGCTAGAAATTAACACTACTGTAGTTGGGTCTAATAGAGAAACCATGTACTCGAGCAACTAAAAAGACAATCAACAAATGAAGTACTATGGAGATCCCTAAAGTTCGCCTGAGAAAAAGCAAGTCCATTGATATTTTCAAAATGTAGAAGGACCGCACATATATATCCCAGAAAAGCACCCCAAAACTATTGGTTCAAAACCAAAAAAAGTTTGATTGAGTCCAAGAAATTTCCAAGGTGCGAATATAATGAAAAGGATAGTTGTAACCTAATGACCCATCACAACTGGGTGGGCATTGGATAGAGAAGACTTCTCTAAGGAGCATGAGAAGCGATAAGTGTCCGACATCGTCAAAGAATATTACATCAACACCCATAGAGGAATTATATCAACTGCTTTGTCCAAGCAATGCTAAGGTTCCCTTATCAATTGGGAATGAAGGCAAGTAAGGCACTAAGATCCATTTATAAAACTTCAAAAGCTTAAATAAACTTGTGCTTAGAAGCAAAAAAGATCAAATCATTCCAAAAATCCAGATTTAGATAGAGTGTTACCTTACCTTGAAGAGGCCTACAAAGTAGGACCAAATACACTCGTCAAAATCAACTCCTTGCATACGCAAAATGCATCCCATACATTCTGACGTCACATTTAAAGGTAGAGACATGGCGATAAGAAGAGAAAAATATGTTGTCGACTCACAATTCTGGCCTCCTTCCCACTCATAATTAAAAAAACTCCTAGTAGAGCTAGAAATTAGCACTACTATTGTTAGGTCAAATAGAGAAACCATGTACTCGAGGAACTAAAAAGACAATCAACTAATGAAGTACTATGGAGATCCCTAAAGTTCGTGTGAGTAAAAGCAAGTCCATTGATATTGTCAAAATCTAGAAGGACCACATATATATATATATCCCAGAAAAGCACCCCAAAACTATTAGTTCAAAACCAAAAAAAGTCTGATTGAGTCCAAGAAATTTCCAAGGTGCGAATATAATGAAAAGGATAGTTGTAACCTAATGACCCATCACAACTGGGTGGGCATTGGATAGAGAAGACTTCTCTAAGGAGCATGGGAAGCGATAAGTGTCCGACATCATCAAAGAATATTACATCAACACCCATAGAGGAATTATATCAACTGCTTTGTCCAAGCAATGCTAAGGTTCCCGTATCAATTGGGAATGAAGGCAAGTAAGGCACTAAGATCCATATATAAAACTTCAAAAGCTTAAATAAACTTGTGCTTAGAAGCAAAAAAGATCAAATCATTCCAAAAATCCAGATTTAGATAGAGTGTTACCTTACCTTGAAGAGGCCTACAAAGTAAGAGCAAATACACTCCTCAAAATCAGCTCCTTGCATACGTAACATGCATCCCATACATTCTGACGTCATATTTAAAGGGAGAGACATGGAGATAAGAACAGAAAAATGTGTTGTTGAGTCACACTTCGGGCCTCCTTCCCACTCATAATTAAAAAAAATCCTAGTAGATAGCTAGAAATTAACACTACAATAGTTGGGTCTAATAGAGAAACCATGTACTCGAGGAACTAAAAAGACAATCAACAAATGAAGTACTATGGAGATCCCTAAAGTTTGCGTGAGTAAAAGCAAGTCCATTGATATTTTCAAAATCTAGAAGGACCGCAAATATATATCCCAGAAAAGCACCCCAAAACTATTAGATCAAAACCAAAAAAAGTCTGATTGAGTCCAAGAAATTTCCAAGGTGCGAATATAATGAAAAGGATAGTTGTAACGTAATGACCCATCACAACTGGGTGGGCATTGGATAGAGAAGACTTCTCTAAGGAGCAGGAGAAGCGATAAGTGTCCGACATCATCAAAGAATATTGCATCAACTCCCTTAGAGGAATTATATCAACTGCTTCGTCCAAGCAATGCTGAGGTTCCCATATCAATTGGGAATGAAGGCAAGTATGGCACTAAGATCCATTTATAAAACTTCAAAAGCTTAAATAAACTTGTGCTTAGAAGCAAAAAAGATCAAATCATTCCTAAAATCCAGATTTAGATAGAGTGTTACCTTACCTTGAAGAGGCCTACAAAGTAGGACCAAATACACTCGTCAAAATCAACTCCTTGCATACGCAAAATGCATCCCATACATTCTGACGTCACATTTAAAGGTAGAGACATGGCGATAAGAAGAGAAAAATGTTTTGTCGACTCACAATTCCATCCTCCTTCCCACTCATAATTAAAAAAAATTCTAGTAGATAGCTAGAAATTAACACTACTATAGTTGGGTCTAATAGAGAAACCATGTACTCGAGCAACTAAAAAGACAATCAACAAATGAAGTACTATGGAGATCCCTAAAGTTCGCCTGAGAAAATGCAAGTGCATCGATATTTTCAAAATGTAGAAGGACCGCACATATATATCCCAGAAAAGCACCCCAAAACTATTAGATCAAAACCAAAAAAAGTCTGATTGAGTCCAAGAAATTTCCAAGGTGCGAATATAATGAAAAGGATTGTTGTAACCTAATGACCCATCACAACTGGGTGGGCATTGGATAGAGAAGACTTCTCTAAGGAGCAGGAGAAGCGATAAGTGTCCGACATCATCAAAGAATATTACATCAACACCCTTAGACGAATTATATCAACTGCTTTGTCCAAGCAATGTTGAGGTTTGCACATCAATTGGGAATGAAGGCAAGTAACGCAGTAAGATCCATTTATAAAACTTGAAAAGCATAAATAAACTAGTGCTTACAAGCAAAAAAAGATCAAATCATTCCTAAAATCCAGATTTAGATAGAGTGTTACCTTACCTTAAAGAGGCCTACAAAGTAAGAGCAAATACACTCCTCAAAATCAGCTCCTTGCATATCAATAATGCATCCCATACATTCTGACGTCGCATTTAAAGGTGGAGACATGGAGATAAGAAGAGGCAAATGTGTTGTCGACTCACAATTCCATCCTCCTTCCCACTCATAATTAAAAAAAATTCTA
>CM032123.1:20128766-20189243 GCA_018894105.1 Jacaranda mimosifolia
TGAGTGGGAAGGAGGCTGGAATTGTGAGTCGACCATAGATTTGCCTCTTCTAATCTCCAAGTTTCCTCCTTTAAATGTGACATCAGAATGTCTGGGATTCATTTTGCATATGCAGGAGCTAATTTTGGCGAGTGTATTTGCTTTTACTTTGTGGTCCACTTCAAGGTAAGGTAACACTCTATCTAATCTGGATTTTAGGCATGATTTGATCCTTCTTTTGCTTGTAGGCACTCGTTTATTTAATTTTGAAGTTTTATATGGGATCTTAGTGCCCCTACTTGCCTTCATTGCCAATTGATTGGGGAATCTCAGCATTGCTTGGACAAAGCAGTTGATATAATTCCTCTAGGGCTGGTTGATGTAATATTCTTGGATGATGTCGGACACTTATCGCTTCTCTTGCTCCTTAGAGAAGTCTTCTCTATCCAATGCCCAGCCGAGTAGTGATGGGTCATTAGGTTACAACTATCCTTTTCATTATATTCGCATCTTGGAAATTTCATGGGTGCAATCAGTCTTTTTTCCGCTTTGATCTGATAGTTTTGGGGGTGCTTTTCTAGGATATAAATGTGTGGTCCTTCTAGAATATGAAAATATCAATGGACTTGCTTTTACTCAATGCGAACTTTAGGGATCCCATAGAACTTCTTTAGTTGATTGTCTTTTAGTTGCTCGAGTACATGGTTTCTCCTAATAGACCCAACTGTAGTAGTGATAATTTCTAGCTATGCTAGGATTTTTTTTTAATTATGAGTGGGAAGGAGGCCTGAATTGTGAGGTCAACAAAACATTTTTCTCTTCTTATCGCTATGTCTCCATCCGTAAATGGTGACGTCATAATGTATGGATGCATTTTGCGTATGCAAGGAGTTGATTTTGACGAGTGTATTTGGTCCTACTTTGTAGGCCTCTTCAAGGTAAGGTAACACTCTATCTAAATCTGGATTTTAGGCATGATTTGATCTTTTTTGCTTCTAAGCACAAGTTTATTTAAGCTTTTGAAGTTTTATAAATGGATCTTTGTGCCATACTTGTCTTCATTCCCAATTGATAGGGGAATCTCAGCATTGCTTGGATAAAGCAGTTGATATAATTCCTCTAAAGGTGTTGATGTAAATTCTTTGATGATGTCAGGACACTTATCGCTTCTCCTGCTCCTTGGAGAAGTCTTCTCTATCCAATGCCCACCTAGTTGTGATAGGTCATTAGGTTACAACTATCCTTTTCATTGTATTCGCATCTTGGAAATTTCTTGGACTCAATCAGTCTTTTTTGGTTTTGATTTGATAATTTTGGGGTGCTTTTCTGGGATATATTTGTGCGGTCCTTCTACATTTTGAAAATATCAATGGACTTGCTTTTACTCACGCGAACTTTAGGGATCTCCAAAGTACCTCATTTGTTGATTGTCTTTTTAGTTGCTCGAGTACATGGTTTCTCTATTAGACCCAACTATTGTAGTGTTAATTTCTAGCTATCTACTAGGATTTTTTTTAATTATGAGTGGGAAAAGAGGCCGGAATTGTGAGTCAACAACACATTTTTCTGTTCTTATCTCCATGTCTCTCCCTCTAAATATGACGTCAGAATGTATGGGATGCATGTTACGTATGCAAGGAGCTGATTTTGAGGAGTGTATTTGCTCTTACTTTGTAGGCCTCTTCAAGGTAAGGTAACACTCTATCTGAATCTGGATTTTAGGCAAGATTTGATATTTTTTTGCATGTAAGCACTAGTTTATTTACGCTTTTGAAGTTTTATAAATGGATCTTAGTGCCTTACTTGCCTTCATTCCAAATTGATATGGGAACCTCAGCATTGCTTGGACAAAGCAGTTGATATAATTCCTCTAAGGGTGTTGATGTAATATTCTTTGATGATGTCGGACACTTATCGCTTCTCCTGCTCCTTAGAGAAGTCTTCTCTATCCAATGCCCACCCAGTTGTGATGGGTTATTAGGCTACAACTATCCTTTTCATTATATTCGCATCTTGGAAATTTCTTGGACTCAATCAGACTTTTTTTGGTTTTGATCTAATAGTTTTGGGGAGCTTTTCTGGGATATATATGTGCGGTCCTTCTAGATTTTGAAAATATCAATGGACTTGCTTTTTCTCAGGCGAACTTTAAGGAACTCCATAGTACTTTATTTTTTGATTGTCTTTTTAGTTGCTCGAGTACATGGTTTCTCTATTAGACCCCAACTATTGTAGTGTTAATTTCTAGCTATCTACTTGGATTTTTTTTAATTATGAGTGGGAAGGAGGCCGGAATTGTAAGTCAACAACACATTTTTCTGTTCTTATCTAGATGTCTCTCCCTTTAAATATGACGTCAGAATGTATGGGATGCATGTTACATATGCAAGGAGCTGATTTTAGCAAGTGTATTTCCTCCTACTTCGTAGTCCTCTTCAAGGTAAGGTAACACTCTATCTAAATCTAGATTTTAGTCATGATTTTATATTTTTTCCCATGTAAGCACTAGTTTAATTAAGCTTTTGAAGTTTTATAAATGGATCTTAATGCCTTACTTGCCTCCATTCCCAATTGATATGGGAACCTCAGCATTGCTTGGACAAAGCAGTTGATATATTTCCTCTAAGGGGGTTGATGTAATATTCTTTGATGATGTCGGACACTTATCGCTTCTCCTGCTCCTTAGAGAAGTCTTCTCTATCCAATGCCCACCCAGTTGTGATGGGTCATTAGGTTACAACTATCCTTTTCATTATATTCGCATCTTGGAAATTTCTTGGACTCAATTAGACTTTTTTTTGTTTTGATCTGATAGTTTTGGGGTGCTTTTTTGGGATATATATGTGTGGTCCTTCTAGATTTTGAAAATATCAATGGACTTGCTTTTACTCACGCGAACTTTAGGGATCTCCGTAGTACTTCATTTCTTGATTGTCTTTTTAGTTGCTCGAGTACATGTTTTCTCTATTAGACCCAACTATTGTAGTGTTAATTTCTAGCTATCTACTAGGATTTTTTTTAATTATGAGTGGGAAGGAGGCCGGAATTGTAAGTCAACAACACATTTTTCTATTCTTATCTCCATGTCTCTCCCTTTAAATATGACGTCAGAATGTATGGGATGCATGTTACGTATGTAAGGAGCTGATTTTAGCAAGTGTATTTCCTCCTACTTTGTAGTCCTCTTCAAGGTAAGGTAACACTCTATCTAAATCTGGATTTTAGGAATGATTTGATCTTTTTTGCTTCTAAGCACAAGTTTATTTAAGCTTTTGAAGTTTTATAAATGGATCTTAGTGCCTTACTTGTCTTCATTCCCAATTGATATGGGAACCTCAGCATTGCTTCGACAAAGCAGTTGATATAATTCCGCTAAAGGTGTTGATGTAAAATTCTTTGATGATGTCGGGACACTTATCGCTTCTCCTGCTCCTTAGAGAAGTCTTCTCTATACAATACCCACCCAGTTGTGATGGGTCATTAGGTTACAACTATCCTTTTAATTATATTCGCATCTTGGAAATATCTTGGACTCAATCAAACTTTTTTTGGTTTTGATCTAATAGTTTTGGGGTGTTTTTCTGGGAGATATATATGTGGTCCTTCTAGATTTTGAAAATATGAATGGACTTGCTTTTACTCACGCGAACTTGAGGGATCTCCATAGTACTTCATTAGTTGATTGCCTTTTTAGTTGCTCGAGTACATGGTTTCTCTATTAGACCCAACTATAGAAGTGTTAATTTCTATCTCTACGAGGATATTTTTTAATTATGAGTGGGAAGGAGGCCAGAATTGTGAGTCGACAACACATTTTTCTCTTCTTATCGCCATGTCTCCACCTTTAAATGTGACGTCAAAATGTATGGGATGCGGGAGTTGATTTGGAGGAGTGTATTTGCTCTTACTTTGTAGGCCTCTTCAAGGTAAGGTAACACTCTATCTAAATCTGGATTTTAGGCATGATTTGATATTTTTTTGCTTGTAAGCACTAGTTTATTTAAGCTTTTGAAGTTTTATAAATGGATATTAGTACCTTACTTGCCTTCATTCCCAATTGATATGGGAACCTCAGCATTGCTTGGACAAAGCAGTTGATATAATTCCTCTAAGAGTGTTGATGTAATATTCTTTAATGATGCCGGACACTTATCGTTTCTCCTGCTCCTTAGAGAAGTCTTCTCTATCCAATGCCCACCCAGTTGTGATAGGTCATTAGGTTACAACTATCCTTTTCATTGTATTCGCATCCTGGAAATTTCTTGGGACATAATCAGTCTTTTTTAGGCTTTGATCTGATAGTTTTGGGGTGCTTCTCTGGGATATATATGTGTGGTCCTTCTAGATTTTGAAAATATCAATGGACTTGCTTTTACTCACGCGAACTTTAGGGATCTCCATAGTACTTCATTTGTTGATTGTCTTTTTAGTTGCTCGAGTACATGGTTTCTCTATTAGACCCAACTATTGTAGTGTTAATTTCTAGCTATCTACTAGGATTTTTTTTAATTATGAGTGGGAAGGAGGCCGGAATTGTGAGTCAACAACACATTTTTCTGTTCTTATCTCCATGTCTCTCCCTTTAAATATGACGTCAGAATGTATGGGATGCATGTTACGTATGCAAGGAGTTGATTTTGAGGAGTGTATTTGCTCTTACTTTGTAGGCCTCTTCAAGGTAAGGTAACACTCTATCTAAATCTGGATTTTAGGCATCATTTGATATTTTTTTGCTTGTAAGCACTAGTTTATTTAAGCTTTTGAAGTTTTATAAATGGATCTTAGTGCCTTACTTGCCTTTATTCCCAATTGATATGGGAACCTCAGCATTGCTTGGACAAAGCAGTTGATATAATTCCTCTAAGGGTGTTGATGTAATATTCTTTGATGATGTCGGATACTTATCTCTTCTCCTGCTCCATAGAGAAGTCTTCTCTATCCAATGGCCACCCAGCTGTGATGGGTCATTAGGTTACAACTATCATTTTCATTATATTCGCATCTTGGAAATTTCTAGGACTCAATTAGACTTTTTTTGGCTTTGATCTAATAGTTTCGGGTGATTTTCTGGGATATATATATATATGTGGTCCTTCTGGATTTTGAAAATATCAATGGACTTGCTTTTACTCACGCGAACTTTAGGGATCTCCGTAGTACTTCATTTGTTGATTGTCTTTTTAGTTGCTCGAGTACATGTTTTCTCTATTAGACCCAACTATTGTAGTGTTAATTTCTAGCTATCTACTAGGATTTTTTTTAATTATGAGTGGGAAGGAGGCCGGAATTGTAAGTCAACAACACATTTTTCTGTTCTTATCTCCATGTCTCTCCCTTTAAATATGACGTCAGAATGTATGGGATGCATGTTACGTATGTAAGGAGCTGATTTTAGCAAGTGTATTTCCTCCTACTTTGTAGTCCTCTTCAAGGTAAGGAAACACTCTATCTAAATCTGGATTTTAGGAATGATTTGATCTTTTTTGCTTCTAAACACAAGTTTATTTAAGCTTTTGAAGTTTTATAAATGGATCTTAGTGCCTTACTTGTCTTCATTCCCAATTGATATGGGAACCTCAGCATTGCTTCGACAAAGCAGTTGATATAATTCCGCTAAAGGTGTTGATGTAAAATTCTTTGATGATGTCGGACACTTATCGCTTCTCCTGTTCCTTAGAGAAGTCTTCTCTATCCAATACCCACCCAGTTGTGATGGGTCATTAGGTTACAACTATCCTTTTAATTATATTCGCATCTTGGAAATATCTTGGACTCAATCAAACTTTTTTTGGTTTTGATCTAATAGTTTTGGGGTGTTTTTCTGGGAGATATATATGTGGTCCTTCTAGATTTTGAAAATATGAATGGACTTGCTTTTACTCACGCGAACTTGAGGGATCTCCATAGTACTTCATTAGTTGATTGCCTTTTTAGTTGCTCGAGTACATGGTTTCTCTATTAGACCCAACTATAGAAGTGTTAATTTCTATCTCTACGAGGATATTTTTTAATTATGAGTGGGAAGGAGGCCAGAATTGTGAGTCGACAACACATTTTTCTCTTCTTATCGCCATGTCTCCACCTTTAAATGTGACGTCAAAATGTATGGGATGCGGGAGTTGATTTGGAGGAGTGTATTTGCTCTTACTTTGTAGGCCTCTTCAAGGTAAGGTAACACTCTATCTAAATCTGGATTTTAGGCATGATTTGATATTTTTTTGCT
This sequence comes from Jacaranda mimosifolia, assembly GCA_018894105.1. Classification (NCBI taxonomy): domain Eukaryota; kingdom Viridiplantae; phylum Streptophyta; class Magnoliopsida; order Lamiales; family Bignoniaceae; genus Jacaranda; species Jacaranda mimosifolia. The sequence continues at coordinate 20,134,969 of CM032123.1, forward strand.
TGTAAGCACTAGTTTATTTAAGCTTTTGAAGTTTTATAAATGGATATTAGTACCTTACTTGCCTTCATTCCCAATTGATATGGGAACCTCAGCATTGCTTGGACAAAGTAGTTGATATAATTCCTCTAAGAGTGTTGATGTAATATTCTTTAATGATGCCGGACACTTATCGTTTCTCCTGCTCCTTAGAGAAGTCTTCTCTATCCAATGCCCACCCAGTTGTGATAGGTCATTAGGTTACAACTATCCTTTTCATTGTATTTGCATCCTGGAAATTTCTTGGACATAATCAGTCTTTTTTAGGCTTTGATCTGATAGTTTTGGGGTGCTTCTCTGGGATATATATGTGTGGTCCTTCTAGATTTGAAAATATCAATGGACTTGCTTTTACTCACGCGAACTTTAGGGATCTCCATAGTACTTCATTTGTTGATTGTCTTTTTAGTTGCTCGAGTACATGGTTTCTCTATTAGACCCAACTATAGTAGTGTTAATTTCTAGCTCTACTAGTATTTTTTTTAATTATGAGTGGGAAGGAGGCCAGAATTGTGAGTCGACAACACATTTTTCTGTTCTTATCTCCATGTCTCTCCCTTTAAATATAACGTCAGAATGTATGGGATGCATGTTACGTATGCAAGGAGCTGATTTTGAGGAGTGTATTTGCTCTTACTTTGTAGGCCTCTTCAAGGTTAGGTAACACTCTATCTAAATCTGGATTTTAGGCATGATTTGATATTTTTTTGCTTCTAAGCACAAGTTTATTTAAGCTTTTGAAGTTTTATAAATGGATCTTTTTGCCTTACTTGCCTTCACACCCAATTGATAGGGGAATCTCAGCATTGCTTAGACAAAGCAGTTGATATAATTCCTCTAAGGGTGTTGATGTAATATTCTTTGATGATGTCGGACACTTATCGCTTCTCCTGCTCCTTGGAGAAGTCTTTTCTATCCAATGCCCACCTAGTTGTGATAGGTCATTAGGTTACAACTATCCTTTTCATTGTATTCGCATCTTGGAAATTTCTTGGACTCAATCAGTCTTTTTTTGGTTTTGATCTGATAGTTTTGGGATGCTTTTCTAGGATATATGCATGTGGTCCTTCTAGATTTGGAAAATATCAATGGACTTGCTTTTACTTACACGAACTTTAGGGATCTCCATAGTACTTCATTTGTTGATTGTCTTTTTAGTTGCTCGAGTACATGGTTTCTCTATTAGACCCAACTATTGTAGTGTTAATTTCTAGCTATCTACTAGGATTTTTTTTAATTATGAGTGGGAAGGAGGCTGGAATTGTGAGTCAACAACACATTTTTCTGTTCTTATCTCCATGCCTCTCCCTTTAATATGACGTCAGAATGTATGGGATGCATGTTACGTATGTAAGGAGCTGATTTTGAGGAGTGTATTTGCTCTTACTTTGTAGGCCTCTTCAAGGTAAGGTAACACTCTATCTAAATCTGGATTTTAGGCATGATTTGATATTTTTTTGCTTCTAAGCACAAGTTTATTTAAGCTTTTGAAGTTTTATAAATGGATATTTTTGCCTTACTTGCCTTCATACCCAATTGATAGGGGAATCTCAGCATTGCTTAGACAAAGCAGTTGATATAATTCCTCTAAGGGAGTTGATGTAATATTCTTTGATGATGTCGGACACTTATCGCTTCTCCTGCTCCTTGGAGAAGTCTTCTCTATCCAATGCCCACCTAGTTGTGATAGGTCATTAGGTTACAACTATCCTTTTCATTGTATTCGCATCTTGGAAATTTCTTGGACTCAATCAGTCTTTTTTTGGTTTTGATCCGATAGTTTTGGGGTGCTTTTCTAGGATATATGCGTGTGGTCCTTCTAGATTTGGAAAATATCAATGGACTTGCTTTTACTCGCACGAACTTTAGGGATCTCTATAGTACTTCATTTGTTGATTGTCTTTTTAGTTGCTCGAGTACATGGTTTCTCTATTAGACCCAACTATTGTAGTGTTAATTTCTAGCTATCTACTAGGATTTTTTTTAATTATGAGTGGGAAGGAGGCCGGAATTGTGAGTCAACCACACATTTTTCTGTTCTTATCTCCATGTCTCTCCCTTTAAATATGACGCCAGAATGTATGGGATGCATGTTACGTATGCAAGGAGCTGATTTTGAGGAGTGTAATTGCTCTTACTTTGTAGGCCTCTTCAAGGTAAGGTAACACTCTATCTAAATCTGGATTTTAGGCATGATTTGATATTTTTTTGCTTCTAAGCACTAGTTTATTTATGCTTTTGAAGTTTTATAAATGGATCTTAGTGCCTTACTTGCCTTCATTCCCAATTGATATGGGAACCTCAGCATTGCTTGGACAAAGCAGTTGATATAATTCCTCTGAGGGTGTTGATGTAATATTCTTTGATGATGTCGGACACTTATCGCTTCTCCTGCTCCTTAGAGAAGTCTTCTCTATCCAATGCCCACCCAGTTGTGATGGGCATTAGGTTACAACTATCCTTTTCATTATATTCGCATCTTGGAAATTTCTTGGACTCAATCAGACTTTTTTTGGTTTTGATCTAATAGTTTTGGGGTGCTTTTCTGGGATATATATATATGTGGTCCTTCTGGATTTTGACAATGTCAATGGACTTGCTTTTACTCACACGAACTTTAGGGATCTCCATAGTACTTCATTAGTTGATTGTCTTTTTAGTTGCTCGAGTACATGGTTTCTCTATTAGACCCAACTATAGTAGTGTTAATTTCTAGCTCTACTAGGATTTTTTTTAATTATGAGTGGGAAGGAGGCCAGAATTGTGAGTGGACAACACATTTTTGTCTTCTTATCGCCATGTCTCCACCTTTAAATGTGACGTCAGAATGTATGGGATGCATTTTGCGTATACAAGTAGTTGATTTTGACGAGTGTATTTGGTTCTACTTTGTGGGCCTCTTCAAGGTAAGGTAACACTCTATCTAAATCTGGATTTTAGGAATGATTTGATCTTTTTTTGCTTGTAAGCACTAGTTTATTCATGCTTTTCAAGTTTTATAAATGGATCTTAGTGCCTTACTTGCCTTCATTCCCAATTGATTTGGGAACCTCAACGTTGCTTGGACAAAGCAGTTGATATAATTCCTCTAAGGGTGTTGATCTAATATTCTTTGATGATGTCGGACACTTATCGCTTCTCCTGCTCATTGGAGAAGTCTTCTCTATCCAATGCCCACCTAGTTGTGATGGGTCATTAGGTTAAAACTATCCTTTTCATTGTATTCGCATCTTGGAAATTTCTTGGACTCAATCAGTCATTTTTTGGTTTTTATCTGATAGTTTTTGGGGTGCTTTTCTAGGATATATATGTGTGGTCCTTCTAGATTTTCACAATGTCAATGGACTTGCTTTTACTCACACGAACTTTAGGGATCTCCATAGTACTTCATTAGTTGATTGTCTTTTTAGTTGCTCGAGTACATGGTTTCTCTATTTGACCCAACTATTGTAGTGTTAATTTCTAGCTGTCTACTAGGATTTTTTTCAATTATGAGTGGGAAGGAGGCCGGAATTGTGAGTCAACAACACATTTTTCTGTTCTTATCTCCATGTCTTTCCCTTTAAATATGACGTCAGAATGTATGGGATGCTTGTTACGTATGCAAGGAGCTGATTTTGAGGAGTGTATTTGCTCTTACTTTGTAGGCCTCTTCAAGGTAAGGTAACACTCTATCTAAATCTGGATTTTAGGCATCATTTGATATTATTTTGCTTGTAAGCACTAGTTTATTTATGCTTTTGAAGTTTTATAAATGGATCTTAGTGCCTTACTTGCCTTCATTCCCAATTGATATGGGAACCTCAGCATTGCTTGGACAAAGCAGTTGATATAATTCCTCTGAGGGTGTTGATCTAATATTCTTTGATGATGTCGGACACTTATCGCTTCTCCTGCTCATTGGAGAAGTCTTCTCTATCCAATGCCCACCTAGTTGTGATGGGTCATTAGGTTACAACTATCCTTTTCATTGTATTCGCATCTTGGAAATTTCTTGGACTCAATCAGTCATTTTTTGGTTTTCATCTGATAGTTTTTGGGTGCTTTCCTGGGATATATATGTGTGGTCCTTCTAGATTTTGAAAATATCAATGGACTTGCTTTTACTCACAGCGAACTTTAGGGATCTCCAAAGTACTTCATTTGTTGATTGTCTTTTTAGTTGCTCGAGTACATGGTTTCTCTATTAGACCCAACTATTGTAGTGTTAATTTCTAGCTATCTATTAGAATTTTTTTTAGTTATGAGTGGGAAGGAGGATGGAATTGTGAGTCAACAACACATTTGCCTCTTCTTATCTCCATGTCTCCACCTTTAAATGCGACGTCAGAATGTATGGGTTGCATTATTGATATGCAAGGAGCTGATTTTAGCAAGTGTATTTCCTCCTACTTTGTACTCCCCTTCAAGGTAAGGTAACACTCTATCTAAATCTGGATTTTGGGCGTGATTTGATATTTTTTTGCTTGTAAGCACTAGTTTATTTATGCTTTTCAAGTTTTATAAATGGATCTTAGTGCGTTACTTGCCTACATTCCCAATTGATATGGGAACCTCAACATTGCTTGGACAAAGCAGTTGATATAATTCCTCTAAGGGTGTTGATGTAATATTCTTTGATAATGTCGGACACTTATCGCTTCTCCTGCTCATTGGAGAAGTATTCTCTATCCAATGCCCACCTAGTTGTGATGGGTCATTAGGTTACAACTATCCTTTTCATTGTATTCGCATCTTGGAAATTTCTTGGACTCAATCAGTCATTTTTAGTTTGATCTCATAGTTTTTGGGTGCTTTTCTGGGATATATATGTGTGGTCCTTTTAGATTTTGACAATATCAATGGACTTGCTTTTACTCACGCGAACTTTAGGGATCTCCATAGTACTTCATTTGTTGATTGTCTTTTTAGTTGCTCGAGTACATGGTTTCTCTATTAGACCCAACTAATGTAGTGTTAATTTCTAGCTATCTACTAGGATTTTTTTTAATTATGAGTGGGAAGGAGGCCGGAATTGTGAGTCAACAACACATTTTTCTGTTCTTATCTCCATGTCTTTCCCTTTAAATATGACGTCAGAATGTATGGGATGCTTGTTACGTATGCAAGGATCTGATTTCGAGGAGTGTATTTGCTCTTACTTTGTAGGCCTCCTCACGGTAAGGTAACACTCTATCTAAATCTGGATTTTAGGCATGATTTGATATTTTTTTGCTTGTAAGCACTAGTTTATTTATGCTTTTGAAGTTTTATAAATGGATCTTAGTGCCTTACTTGCCTTCATTCCAAATTGATATGGGAACCTCAGCATTGCTTGGACAAAGCAGTTGATATAATTCCTCTAAGGGTGTTGATGTAATATTCTTTGATGATGTCGGACACTTATCGCTTCTCCTGCTCCTTAGAGAAGTCTTCTCTATCCAATGCCCACCCAGTTGTGATGGGTCATTAGGCTACAACTATCCTTTTCATTATATTCGCATCTTGGAAATTTCTTGGACTCAATCAGACTTTTTTTGGTTTTGATCTAATAGTTTTGGGGTGCTTTTCTGGGATATATATGTGCGGTCCTTCTACATTTTGAAAATATCAATGGACTTGCTTTTTCTCAGGCAAACTTTAGGGATCTCCATAGTACTTTATTTGTTGATTGTCTTTTTAGTTGCTCGAGTACATGGTTTCTCTATTAGACCCAACTATAGAAGTGTTAATTTCTAGCTATCTATTAGAATATTTTTTAATTATGAGTGGGAAGGAGGATGGAATTGTGAGTCAACAACACATTTGCCTCTTCTTATCTCCATGTCTCCACCTTTAAATGCGACGTCAGAATGTATGGGATGCATTATTGATATGCAAGGAGCTGATTTTAGCAAGTGTATTTCCTCCTACTTTGTACTCCTCTTCAAGGTAAGGTAACACTCTATCTAAATCTGGATTTTAGGCATGATTTGATATTTGTTTACTTGTAAGCACTAGTTTATTTATGCTTTTCAAGTTTTATAAATGGATCTTAGTGCGTTACTTGCCTTCATTCCCAATTGATATGGGAACCTCAACATTGCTTGGACAAAGCAGTTGATATAATTCCTCTAAGGGTGTTGATGTAATATTCTTTGATGATGTCGGACACTTATCGCTTCTCCTGCTCCTTAGAGAAGTATTCTCTATCCAATGCCCACCTAGTTGTGATGGGTCATTAGGTTACAACTATCCTTTTCATTGTATTCGCATCTTGGAAATTTCTTGGACTCAATCAGTCATTCTTTAGTTTGATCTCATAGTTTTTGGGTGCTTTTCTGGGATATATATGTGTGGTCCTTTTAGATTTTGAAAATATCAATGGACTTGCTTTTACTCACGCGAACTTTAGGGATCTCCATAGTACTTCATTTGTTGATTGTCTTTTTAGTCGCTCGAGTACATGGTTTCTCTATTAGACCCAACTAATGTAGTGTTAATTTCTAGCTATCTACTAGGATTTTTTTTAATTATGAGTGGGAAGGAGGCCGGAATTGTGAGTCAACAACACATTTTTCTGTTCTTATCTCCATGTCTTTCCCTTTAAATATGACGTCAGAATGTATGGGATGCATGTTACGTATGCAAGGATCTGATTTCGAGGAGTGTATTTGCTCTTACTTTGTAGGCCTCTTCAAGGTAAGGTAACACTCTATCTAAATCTGGGTTTTAGGCATGATTTGATATTTTTTTGCTTGTAAGCACTAGTTTATTTAAGCTTTTGAAGTTTTATAAATGGATCTTAGTGCCTTACTTGCCTTCATTCCCAATTGATATGGGAACCTCAGCATTGCTTGGACAAAGCAGTTGATATAATTCCTCAAAGGGTGTTGATGTAATATTCTTTGATGATGTCGGACACTTATCGCTTCTCCTGCTCCTTAGAGAAGTCTTCTCTATCCAATGCCCACCCAGTTGTGATGGGCATTAGGTTACAACTATCCTATTCATTATATTTGCATCTTGGAAATTTCTTGGACTCAATCAGACTTTTTTTGGTTTTGATCTAATAGTTTTGGGGTGCTTTTCTGGGATATATATATATGTGGTCCTTCTAGATTTTGACAATGTCAATGGACTTGCTTTTACTCACACGAACTTTAGGGATCTCCATAGTACTTCATTAGTTGATTGTCTTTTTAGTTGCTCGAGTACATGGTTTCTCTATTAGACCCAACTATAGTAGTGTTAATTTCTAGCTCTACTAGGATTTTTTTTAATTATGAGTGGGAAGGAGGCCAGAATTGTGAGTGGACAACACATTTTTGTCTTCTTATCGCCATGTCTCCACCTTTAAATGTGACGTCAGAATGTATGGGATGCATTTTGCGTATACAAGTAGTTGATTTTGACGAGTGTATTTGGTTCTACTTTGTGGGCCTCTTCAAGGTAAGGTAACACTCTATCTAAATCTGGATTTTAGGAATGATTTGATCTTTTTTTGCTTGTAAGCACTAGTTTATTCATGCTTTTCAAGTTTTATAAATGGATCTTAGTGCCTTACTTGCCTTTATTCCCAATTGATTTGGGAACCTCAACGTTGCTTGGACAAAGCAGTTGATATAATTCCTCTAAGGGTGTTGATCTAATATTCTTTGATGATGTCGGACACTTATCGCTTCTCCTGCTCATTGGAGAAGTCTTCTCTATCCAATGCCCACCTAGTTGTGATGGGTCATTAGGTTAAAACTATCCTTTTCATTGTATTCGCATCTTGGAAATTTCTTGGACTCAATCAGTCATTTTTTGGTTTTTATCTGATAGTTTTTGGGTGCTTTTCTAGGATATATATGTGTGGTCCTTCTAGATTTTCACAATGTCAATGGACTTGCTTTTACTCACACGAACTTTAGGGATCTCCATAGTACTTCATTAGTTGATTGTCTTTTTAGTTGCTCGAGTACATGGTTTCTCTATTTGACCCAACTATTGTAGTGTTAATTTCTAGCTGTCTACTAGGATTTTTTTCAATTATGAGTGGGAAGGAGGCCGGAATTGTGAGTCAACAACACATTTTTCTGTTCTTATCTCCATGTCTTTCCCTTTAAATATGACGTCAGAATGTATGGGATGCTTGTTACGTATGCAAGGAGCTGATTTTGAGGAGTGTATTTGCTCTTACTTTGTAGGCCTCTTCAAGGTAAGGTAACACTCTATCTAAATCTGGATTTTAGGCATCATTTGATATTATTTTGCTTGTAAGCACTAGTTTATTTATGCTTTTGAAGTTTTATAAATGGATCTTAGTGCCTTACTTGCCTTCATTCCCAATTGATATGGGAACCTCAGCATTGCTTGGACAAAGCAGTTGATATAATTCCTCTGAGGGTGTTGATCTAATATTCTTTGATGATGTCGGACACTTATCGCTTCTCCTGCTCATTGGAGAAGTCTTCTCTATCCAATGCCCACCTAGTTGTGATGGGTCATTAGGTTACAACTATCCTTTTCATTGTATTCGCATCTTGGAAATTTCTTGGACTCAATCAGTCATTTTTTGGTTTTCATCTGATAGTTTTTGGGTGCTTTCCTGGGATATATATGTGTGGTCCTTCTAGATTTTGAAAATATCAATGGACTTGCTTTTACTCACGCGAACTTTAGGGATCTCCAAAGTACTTCATTTGTTGATTGTCTTTTTAGTTGCTCGAGTACATGGTTTCTCTATTAGACCCAACTATTGTAGTGTTAATTTCTAGCTATCTATTAGAATTTTTTTTAGTTATGAGTGGGAAGGAGGATGGAATTGTGAGTCAACAACACATTTGCCTCTTCTTATCTCCATGTCTCCACCTTTAAATGCGACGTCAGAATGTATGGGTTGCATTATTGATATGCAAGGAGCTGATTTTAGCAAGTGTATTTCCTCCTACTTTGTACTCCCCTTCAAGGTAAGGTAACACTCTATCTAAATCTGGATTTTGGGCGTGATTTGATATTTTTTTGCTTGTAAGCACTAGTTTATTTATGCTTTTCAAGTTTTATAAATGGATCTTAGTGCGTTACTTGCCTACATTCCCAATTGATATGGGAACCTCAACATTGCTTGGACAAAGCAGTTGATATAATTCCTCTAAGGGTGTTGATGTAATATTCTTTGATAATGTCGGACACTTATCGCTTCTCCTGCTCATTGGAGAAGTATTCTCTATCCAATGCCCACCTAGTTGTGATGGGTCATTAGGTTACAACTATCCTTTTCATTGTATTCGCATCTTGGAAATTTCTTGGACTCAATCAGTCATTTTTTGGTTTTTATCTGATAGTTTTTGGGTGCTTTTCTGGGATATATATGTGTGGTCCTTCTAGATTTTGAAAATATCAATGTACTTGCTTTTACTCACGCGAACTTTAGGGATCTCCAAAGTACTTCATTTGTTGATTGTCTTTTTAGTTGCTCGAGTACATGGTTTCTCTAATAGACCCAACTATTGTAGTATTAATTTCTTGGATTTTTTTTAATTATGAGTGGGAAGGAGGCCGGAATTGTGAGTCAACAACACATTTTTCTGTTCTTATCTCCATGTCTCTCCCTTTAAATATGACGTCAGAATGTATGGGATGCATGTTACGTATGCAAGGAGCTGATTTTGAGGAGTGTATTTGCTCTTACTTTGTAGGCCTCTTCAAGGTAAGGTAACACTCTATCTAAATCTGGATTTTAGGGATGATTTGATATTTTTTTGCTTGTAAGCACTAGTTTATTTATGCTTTTGAAGTTTTATAAATGGATCTTAGTGCGTTACTTGCCTTCATTCCCAATTGATATGGGAACCTCAGCATTGCTTGGACAAAGCAGTTGATATAATTCCTCTGAGGGTGTTGATGTAATATTCTTTGATGATGTCGGACACTTATCGCTTCTCCTGCTCCTTAGAGAAGTCTTCTCTATCCAATGCCCACCCAGTTGTGATGGGTCATTAGGCTACAACTATCCTTTTCATTATATTCGCAGCTTGGAAATTGCTTGGACTCAATCAGGCTTTTTTTGGTTTTGATCTAATAGTTTTGGGGTGCTTTTCTGGGATATATATGTGTGGTCCTTCTACATTTTGAAAATATCAATGGACTTGCTTTTTCTCAGGCGAACTTTAGGGATCTCCATAGTACTTCATTTGTTGATTGTCTTTTTAGTTGCTCGAGTACATGGTTTCTCTATTAGACCCAACTATAGTAGTATTAATTTCTAGCTATCTATTAGAATTTTTTTTAATTATGAGTGGGAAGGAGGATGGAATTGTGAGTCAACAACACATTTGCCTCTTCTTATCTCCATGTCTCCACCTTTAAAAGCGACGTCAGAATGTATGGGATGCATTATTGATATGCATGGAGCTGATTTTAGCAACTGTATTTCCTCCTACTTTGTACTCCCCTTCAAGGTAAGGTAACACTCTATCTAAATCTGGATTTTGGGCATGATTTGATATTTTTTTGCTTGTGAGCACTAGTTTATTTATGCTTTTCAAGTTTTATAAATGGATCTTAGTGCGTTACTTGCCTTCATTCCCAATTGATATGGGAACCTCAACATTGCTTGGACAAAGCAGTTGATATAATTCCTCTAAGGGTGTTGATCTAATATTCTTTGATGATGTCGGACACTTATCGCTTCTCCTGCTCATTGGAGAAGTCTTCTCTATCCAATGCCCACCTAGTTGTGATGGGTCATTAGGTTACAACTATCCTTTTCATTGTATTCGCATCTTGGAAATTTCTTGGACTCAATCAGTCATTTTTTGGTTTTTATCTGATAGTTTTTGGGTGCTTTTTTGGGATATATATGTGTGGTCCTTCTAGATTTTGAAAATATCAATGGACTTGCTTTTACTCACGCGAACTTTAGGGATCTCCAAAGTACTTCATTTGTTGATTGTCTTTTTAGTTGCTCGAGTACATGGTTTCTCTATTAGACCAAACTATTGTAGTGTTAATTTCTAGCAGTCTATTAGAATTTTTTTTAGTTATGAGTGGGAAGGAGAGTCAACAACACATTTGCCTCTTCTTATCTCCATGTCTCCACCTTTAAATGCGACGTCAGAATGTATGGGTTGCATTATTGATATGCAAGGAGCTGATTTTAGCAAGTGTATTTCCTCCTACTTTGTACTCCCCTTCAAGGTAAGGTAACACTCTATCTAAATCTGGATTTTGGGCATGATTTGATATTTTTTTGCTTGTAAGCACTAGTTTATTTATGCTTTTCAAGTTTTATAAATGGATCTTAGTGCGTTACTTGCCTACATTCCCAATTGATATGGGAACCTCAACATTGCTTGGACAAAGCAGTTGATATAATTCCTCTAAGGGTGTTGATGTAATATTCTTTGATGATGTCGGACACTTATCGCTTCTCCTGCTCATTGGAGAAGTATTCTCTATCCAATGCCCACCTAGTTGTGATGGGTCATTAGGTTACAACTATCCTTTTCATTGTATTCGCATCTTGGAAATTTCTTGGACTCAATCAGTCATTTTTTGGTTTTTATCTGATAGTTTTTGGGTACTTTTCTGGGATATATATGTGTGGTCCTTCTAGATTTTGAAAATATCAATGTACTTGCTTTTACTCACGCGAACTTTAGGGATCTCCAAAGTACTTCATTTGTTGATTGTCTTTTTAGTTGCTCGAGTACATGGTTTCTTTAATAGACCCAACTATTGTAGTATTAATTTCTAGCTATCTACTTGGATTTTTTTTAATTATGAGTGGGAAGGAGGCCGGAATTGTGAGTCAACAACACATTTTTCTGTTCTTATCTCCATGTCTCTCCCTTTAAATATGACGTCAGAATGTATGGGATGCATGTTACGTATGCAAGGAGCTGATTTTGAGGAGTGTATTTGCTCTTACTTTGTAGGCCTCTTCAAGGTAAGGTAACACTCTATCTAAATCTGGATTTTAGGCATGATTTGATATTTTTTTGCTTGTAAGCACTAGTTTATTTATGCTTTTGAAGTTTTATAAATGGATCTTAGTGCCTTACTTACCTTCATTCCCAATTGATATGGGAACCTCAGCATTGCTTGGACAAAGCAGTTCATATAATTCCTCTGAGGGTGTTGATGTAATATTCTTTGATGATGTCGGACACTTATCGCTCCTCCTGCTCCTTAGAGAAGTCTTCTCTATCCAATGCCTACCCAGTTGTGATGGGTCATTAGGCTACAACTATCCTTTTCATTATATTCGCATCTTGGAAATTTCTTGGACTCAATCAGACTTTTTTTGGTTTTGATCTAATAGTTTTGGGGTGCTTTTCTGGGATATATATGTGCGGTCCTTCTACATTTTGAAAATATCAATGGACTTGCTTTTTCTCAGGCGAACTTTAGGGATCTCCATAGTACTTCATTTGTTGATTGTCTTTTTAGTTGCTCGAGTACATGGTTTCTCTATTTGACCCAACTATAGAAGTGTTAATTTCTAGCTATCTATTAGAATTTTTTTTAATTATGAGTGGGAAGGAGGATGGAATTGTGAGTCGACAACACATTTGCCTCTTCTTATCTCCATGTCTCCACCTTTAAATGCGACGTCAGAATGTATGGGATGCATTATTGATATGCAAGGAGCTGATTTTAGCAAGTGTATTTCCTCGTACTTTGTACTCCTCTTCAAGGTAAGGTAACACTCTATCTAAATCTGGATTTTAGGCATGATTTGATATTTTTTTACTTATAAGCACTAGTTTATTTATGCTTTTCAAGTTTTATAAATGTATCTTAGTGCGTTACTTGCCTTCATTCCCAATTGATATGGGAACCTCAACATTGCTTGGACAAAGCAGTTGATATAATTCCTCTAAGTGTGTTGATATAATATTCTTTGATGATGTCGGACACTTATCGCTTCTCCTGCTCCTTAGAGAAGTATTCTCTATCCAATGCCCACCCAGTTGTGATGGGTCATTAGGTTACAACTATCCTTTTCATTGTATTCGCATCTTGGAAATTTCTTGGACTCAATCAGTCATTTTTTGGTTTTGATCTCATAGTTTTTGGGTGCTTTTCTGGGATATATATGTGTGGTCCTTCTAGATTTTGAAAATATCAATGGACTTGCTTTTACTCAGGCGAACTTTAGGGATCTCCATAGTACTTGATTTGTTGATTGTCTTTTTAGTTGCTCGAGTACATGGTTTCTCTATTAGACCCAACTATTGTAGTGTTAATTTCTAGCTATCCACTAGGATTTTTTTTAATTATGAGTGGGAAGGAGGCCGGAATTGTGAGTCAACAACACATTTTTCTGTTCTTATCTCCATGTCTCTCCCTTTAAATATGACGTTAGAATGTATGGGATGCATGTTACGTATGCAAGGAGCTGATTTTGAGGAGTGTATTTGCTCTTACTTTGTAGGCCTCTTCAAGGTAAGGTAACACTCTATCTAAATCTGGATTTTAGGCATGATTTGATATTTTTTTGCTTGTAAGCACTAGTTTATTTATGCTTTTGAAGTTTTATAAATGGATCTTAGTGCCTTACTTGCCTTCATTCCCAATTGATATGGGAACCTCAGCATTGCTTGGACAAAGCAGTTCATATAATTCCTCTGAGGGTGTTGATGTAATATTCTTTGATGATGTCGGACACTTATCGCTCCTCCTGCTCCTTAGAGAAGTCTTCTCTATCCAATGCCTACCCAGTTGTGATGGGTCATTAGGCTACAACTATCCTTTTCATTATATTCGCATCTTGGAAATTTCTTGGACTCAATCAGACTTTTTTTGGTTTTGATCTAATAGTTTTGGGGTGCTTTTCTGGGATATATATGTGCGGTCCTTCTACATTTTGAAAATATCAATGGACTTGCTTTTTCTCAGGCGAACTTTAGGGATCTCCATAGTACTTCATTTGTTGATTGTCTTTTTAGTTGCTCGAGTACATGGTTTCTCTATTTGACCCAACTATAGAAGTGTTAATTTCTAGCTATCTATTAGAATTTTTTTTAATTATGAGTGGGAAGGAGGATGGAATTGTGAGTCGACAACACATTTGCCTCTTCTTATCTCCATGTCTCCACCTTTAAATGCGACTTCAGAATGTATGGGATGCATTATAGATATGCAAGGAGCTGATTTTATCAAGTGTATGTCCTCCTACTTTGTACTCCCCTTCAAGGTAAGGTAACACTCTATCTAAATCTGGATTTTAGGCATGATTTGATATTTTTTTACTTGTAAGCACTAGTTTATTTATGCTTTTCAAGTTTTATAAATGGATCTTAGTGCGTTACTTGCCTTCATTCCCAATTGATATGGGAACCTCAACATTGCTTGGACAAAGCAGTTGATATAATTCCTCTAAGTGTGTTGATATAATATTCTTTGATGATGTCGGACACTTATCGCTTCTCCTGCTCCTTAGAGAAGTATTCTCTATCCAATGCCCACCCAGTTGTGATGGGTCATTAGGTTACAACTATCCTTTTCATTGTATTCGCATCTTGGAAATTTCTTGGACTCAATCAGTCATTTTTTGGTTTTGATCTCATAGTTTTTGGGTGCTTTTCTGGGATATATATGTGTGGTCCTTCTAGATTTTGAAAATATCAATGGACTTGCTTTTACTCAGGCGAACTTTAGGGATCTCCATAGTACTTCATTTGTTGATTGTCTTTTTAGTTGCTCGAGTACATGGTTTCTCTATTAGACCCAACTATTGTAGTGTTAATTTCTAGCTATCCACTAGGATTTTTTTTAATTATGAGTGGGAAGGAGGCCGGAATTGTGAGTCAACAACACATTTTTCTGTTCTTATCTCCATGTCTCTCCCTTTAAATATGACGTCAGAATGTATGGGATGCATGTTACGTATGCAAGGAGCTGATTTTGAGGAGTGTATTTGCTCTTACTTTGTAGGCCTCCTCACGGTAAGGTAACACTCTATCTAAATCTGGATTTTAGGCATGATTTGATATTTTTTTGCTTGTAAGCACTAGTTTATTTATGCTTTTGAGGTTTTATAAATGGATCTTAGTGCCTTACTTGCCTTCATTCCCAATTGATATGGGAACCTCAGCATTGCTTGGACAAAGCAGTTCATATAATTCCTCTGAGGGTGTTGATGTAATATTCTTTGATGATGTCGGACACTTATCGCTTCTCCTGCTCCTTAGAGAAGTCTTCTCTATCCAATGCCCACCTAGTTGTGATGGGTCATTAGGCTACAACTATCCTTTTCATTATATTCGCATCTTGGAAATTTCTTGGACTCAATCAGACTTTTTTTGGTTTTGATCTAATAGTTTTGGGGTGCTTTTCTGGGATATATATGTGCGGTCCTTCTACATTTTGAAAATATCAATGGACTTGCTTTTTCTCAGGCGAACTTTAGGGATCTCCATAGTACTTCATTTGTTGATTGTCTTTTTAGTTGCTCGAGTACATGGTTTCTCTATTAGACCCAACTATAGAAGTGTTAATTTCTAGCTATCTATTAGAATTTTTTTTAATTATGAGTGGGAAGGAGGATGGAATTGTGAGTCGACAACACATTTGCCTCTTCTTATCTCCATGTCTCCACATTTAAATGCGACGTCAGAATGTATGGGATGCATTATTGATATGCAAGGAGCTGATTTTATCAAGTGTATGTCCTCCTACTTTGTACTCCCCTTCAAGGTAAGGTAACACTCTATCTAAATCTGGATTTTAGGCATGATTTGATATTTTTTTACTTGTAAGCACTAGTTTATTTATGCTTTTCAAGTTTTATAAATGGATCTTAGTGCGTTACTTGCCTTCATTCCCAATTGATATGGGAACCTCAACATTGCTTGGACAAAGCAGTTGATATAATTCCTCTAAGGGTGTTGATGTAATATTCTTTGATGATGTCGGACACTTATCGCTTCTCCTGCTCCTTAGAGAAGTATTCTCTATCCAATGCCCACCCAGTTGTGATGGGTCATTAGGCTACAACTATCCTTTTCATTATATTCGTATCTTGGAAATTTCTTGGACTCAATCAGACTTTTTTTGGTTTTGATCTAATAGTTTTGGGGTGCTTTTCTGGGATATATATGTGCGGTCCTTCTACATTTTGAAAATATCAATGCACTTGCTTTTTCTCAGGTGAACTTTAGGGATCTCCATAGTACTTCATTTGTTGATTGTCTTTTTAGTTGCTCGAGTACATGGTTTCTCTATTAGACCCAACTATAGAAGTGTTAATTTCTAGCTATCCACTAGGATTTTTTTTAATTATGAGTGGGAAGGAGGCCGGAATTGTGAGTCAACAACACATTTTTCTGTTCTTATCTCCATGTCTCTCCCTTTAAATATGACGTCAGAATGTATGGGATGCATGTTACGTATGCAAGGAGCTGATTTTGAGGAGTGTATTTGCTCTTACTTTGTAGGCCTCTTCAAGGTAAGGTAACACTCTATCTAAATCTGGATTTTAGGCATGATTTGATATTTTTTTGCTTGTAAGCACTAGTTTATTTATGCTTTTGAAGTTTTATAAATGGATCTTAGTGCCTTACTTGCCTTCATTCCCAATTGATATGGGAACCTCAGCATTGCTTGGACAAAGCAGTTCATATAATTCCTCTGAGGGTGTTGATGTAATATTCTTGGATGATGTCGGACACTTATCGCTTCTCCTGCTCCTTGGAGAAGTCTTCTCTATCCAATGCCCACCCAGTTGTGATTGGTCATTAGGCTACAACTATCCTTTTCATTATATTCGCATCTTGGAAATTTCTAGGACTCAATCAGACTTTTGTTGGTTTTGATCTAATAGTTTTGGGGTGCTTTTCTGGGATATATATGTGCGGTCCTTCTACATTTTGAAAATATCAATGGACTTGCTTTTTCTCAGGCGAACTTTAGGGATCTCCATAGTACTTCATTTGTTGATTGTCTTTTTTGTTGCTCGAGTACATGGTTTCTCTATTAGACCCAACTATAGAAGTGTTAATTTCTAGCTATCTATTAGAATTTTTTTTAATTATGAGTGGGAAGGAGGATGGAATTGTGAGTCGACAACACATTTGCCTCTTCTTATCTCCATGTCTCCACCTTTAAATGCGACGTCAGAATGTATGGGATGCATTATTGATATGCAAGGAGCTGATTTTATCAAGTGTATGTCCTCCTACTTTGTACTCCCCTTCAAGGTAAGGTAACACTCTATCTAAATCTGGATTTTAGGCATGATTTGATATTTTTTTACTTGTAAGCACTAGTTTATTTATGCTTTTCAAGTTTTATAAATGCATCTTAGTGCGTTACTTGCCTTCATTCCCAATTGATATGGGAACCTCAACATTGCTTGGACAAAGCAGTTGATATAATTCCTCTAAGGGTGTTGATGTAATATTCTTTGATGATGTCGGACACTTATCGCTTCTCCTGCTCCTTAGAGAAGTATTCTCTATCCAATGCCCACCCAGTTGTGATGGGTCATTAGGCTACAACTATCCTTTTCATTATATTCGTATCTTGGAAATTTCTTGGACTCAATCAGACTTTTTTTGGTTTTGATCTAATAGTTTTGGGGTGCTTTTCTGGGATATATATGTGCGGTCCTTCTACATTTTGAAAATATCAATGGACTTGCTTTTTCTCAGGCGAACTTTAGGGATCTCCATAGTACTTCATTTGTTGATTGTCTTTTTAGTTGCTCGAGTACATGGTTTCTCTATTAGACCCAACTATAGAAGTGTCCATTTCTAGCTATCTATTAGAATATTTTTTAATTATGAGTGGGAAGGAGGATGGAATTGTGAGTCGACAACACATTTGCCTCTTCTTATCTCCATGTCTCCACCTTTAAATGCGACGTCAGAATGTATGGGATGCATTATTGATATGCAAGGAGCTGATTTTAGCAAGTGTATTTCCTCCTACTTTGTACTCCTCTTCAAGGTAAGGTAACACTCTATCTAAATCTGGATTTTAGGCATGATTTGATATTTTTTTACTTGTAAGCACTAGTTTATTTATGCTTTTCAAGTTTTATAAATGGATCTTAGTGCGTTACTTGCCTTCATTCCCAATTGATATGGGAACCTCAACATTGCTTGGACAAAGCAGTTGATATAATTCCTCTAAGTGTGTTGATGTAATATTCTTTGATGATGTCGGACACTTATCGCTTCTCCTGCTCCTTAGAGAAGTATTCTCTATCCAATGCCCACCCAGTTGTGATGGGTCATTAGGTTACAACTATCCTTTTCATTGTATTCGCATCTTGGAAATTTCTTGGACTCAATCAGTCATTTTTTGGTTTTGATCTCATAGTTTTTGGGTGCTTTTCTGGGATATATATGTGTGGTCCTTCTAGATTTTGAAAATATCAATGGACTTGCTTTTACTCAGGCGAACTTTAGGGATCTCCATAGTACTTGATTTGTTGATTGTCTTTTTAGTTGCTCGAGTACATGGTTTCTCTATTAGACCCAACTATTGTAGTGTTAATTTCTAGCTATCCACTAGGATTTTTTTTAATTATGAGTGGGAAGGAGGCCGAAATTGTGAGTCAACAACATATTTTTCTGTTCTTATCTCCATGTCTCTCCCTTTAAATATGACGTCAGAATGTATGGGATGCATATTACGTATGCAAGGAGCTGATTTTGAGGAGTGTATTTGCTCTTACTTTGTAGGCCTCTTCAAGGTAAGGTAACACTCTATCTAAATCTGGATTTTAGGCATGATTTGATATTTTTTTGCTTGTAAGCACTAGTTTATTTATGCTTTTGAAGTTTTATAAATGGATCTTAGTGCCTTACTTGCCTTCATTCCCAATTGATATGGGAACCTCAGCATTGCTTGGACAAAGCAGTTCATATAATTCCTCTGAGGGTGTTGATGTAATATTCTTTGATGATGTCGGACACTTATCGCTTCTCCTGCTCCTTAGAGAAGTCTTCTCTATCCAATGCCCACCCAGTTGTGATGGGTCATTAGGCTACAACTATCCTTTTCATTATATTCGCATCTTGGAAATTTCTTGGACTCAATCAGACTTTTTTTGGTTTTGATCTAATAGTTTTGGGGTGCTTTTCTGGGATATATATGTGCGGTCCTTCTACATTTTGAAAATATCAATGGACTTGCTTTTTCTCAGGCGAACTTTAGGGATCTCCATACTACTTCATTTGTTGATTGTCTTTTTAGTTGCTCGAGTACATGGTTTCTCTATTAGACCCAACTATAGAAGTGTTAATTTCTAGCTATCTATTAGAATTTTTTTTAATTATGAGTGGGAAGGAGGATGGAATTGTGAGTCGACAACACATTTGCCTCTTCTTATCTCCATGTCTCCACCTTTAAATGCGACGTCAGAATGTATGGGATGCATTATTGATATGCAAGGAGCTGATTTTATCAAGTGTATGTCCTCTTACTTTGTACTCCCCTTCAAGGTAAGGTAACACTCTATCTAAATCTGGATTTTAGGCATGATTTGATATTTTTTTACTTGTAAGCACTAGTTTATTTATGCTTTTCAAGTTTTATAAATGGATCTTAGTGCGTTACTTGCCTTCATTCCCAATTGATATGGGAACCTCAACATTGCTTGGACAAAGCAGTTGATATAATTCCTCTAAGTGTGTTGATGTAATATTCTTTGATGATGTCGGACACTTATCGCTTCTCCTGCTCCTTAGAGAAGTATTCTCTATCCAATGCCCACCCAGTTGTGATGGGTCATTAGGTTACAACTATCCTTTTCATTGTATTCGCATCTTGGAAATTTCTTGGACTCAATCAGTCATTTTTTGGTTTTGATCTCATAGTTTTTGGGTGCTTTTCTGGGATATATATGTGTGGTCCTTCTAGATTTTGAAAATATCAATGGACTTGCTTTTACTCAGGCGAACTTTAGGGATCTCCATAGTACTTGATTTGTTGATTGTCTTTTTAGTTGCTCGAGTACATGGTTTCTCTATTAGACCCAACTATTGTAGTGTTAATTTCTAGCTATCCACTAGGATTTTTTTTAATTTTGAGTGGGAAGGAGGCCGAAATTGTGAGTCAACAACACATTTTTCTGTTCTTATCTCCATGTCTCTCCCTTTAAATATGACGTTAGAATGTATGGGATGCATGTTACGTATGCAAGGAGCTGATTTTGAGGAGTGTATTTGCTCTTACTTTGTAGGCCTCTTCAAGGTAAGGTAACACTCTATCTAAATCTGGATTTTAGGCATGATTTGATATTTTTTTGCTTGTAAGCACTAGTTTATTTATGCTTTTGAAGTTTTATAAATGGATCTTAGTGCCTTACTTGCCTTCATTCCCAATTGATATGGGAACCTCAGCATTGCTTGGACAAAGCAGTTCATATAATTCCTCTGAGGGTGTTGATGTAATATTCTTTGATGATGTCGGACACTTATCGCTTCTCCTGCTCCTTAGAGAAGTCTTCTCTATCCAATGCCCACCCAGTTGTGATGGGTCATTAGGCTACAACTATCCTTTTCATTATATTCGCATCTTGGAAATTTCTTGGACTCAATCAGACTTTTTTTGGTTTTGATCTAATAGTTTTGGGGTGCTTTTCTGGGATATATATGTGCGGTCCTTCTACATTTTGAAAATATCAATGGACTTGCTTTTTCTCAGGCGAACTTTAGGGATCTCCATAGTACTTCATTTGTTGATTGTCTTTTTAGTTGCTCGAGTACATGGTTTCTCTATTAGACCCAACTATAGAAGTGTCCATTTCTAGCTATCTATTAGAATATTTTTTAATTATGAGTGGGAAGGAGGATGGAATTGTGAGTCGACAACACATTTGCCTCTTCTTATCTCCATGTCTCCACCTTTAAATGCGACGTCAGAATGTATGGGATGCATTATTGATATGCAAGGAGCTGATTTTATCAAGTGTATGTCCTCCTACTTTGTACTCCCCTTCAAGGTAAGGTAACACTCTATCTAAATCTGGATTTTAGGCATGATTTGATATTTTTTTACTTGTAAGCACTAGTTTATTTATGCTTTTCAAGTTTTATAAATGGATCTTAGTGCGTTACTTGCCTTCATTCCCAATTGATATGGGAACCTCAACATTGCTTGGACAAAGCAGTTGATATAATTCCTCTAAGTGTGTTGATGTAATATTCTTTGATGATGTCGGACACTTATCGCTTCTCCTGCTCCTTAGAGAAGTATTCTCTATCCAATGCCCACCCAGTTGTGATGGGTCATTAGGTTACAACTATCCTTTTCATTGTATTCGCATCTTGGAAATTTCTTGGACTCAATCAGTCATTTTTTGGTTTTGATCTCATAGTTTTTGGGTGCTTTTCTGGGATATATATGTGTGGTCCTTCTAGATTTTGAAAATATCAATGGACTTGCTTTTCCTCAGGCGAACTTAAGGGATCTCCATAGTACTTCATTTGTTGATTGTCTTTTTAGTTGCTCGAGTACATGGTTTCTCTATTAGACCCAACTATTGTAGTGTTAATTTCTAGCTATCCACTAGGATTTTTTTTAATTATGAGTGGGAAGGAGGCCGAAATTGTGAGTCAACAACACATTTTTCTGTTCTTATCTCCATGTCTCTCCCTTTAAATATGACGTCAGAATGTATGGGATGCATGTTACGTATGCAAGGAGCTGATTTTGAGGAGTGTATTTGCTCTTACTTTGTAGGCCTCTTCAAGGTAAGGTAACACTCTATCTAAATCTGGATTTTAGGCATGATTTGATATTTTTTTGCTTGTAAGCACTAGTTTATTTATGCTTTTGAAGTTTTATAAATGGATCTTAGTGCCTTACTTGCCTTCATTCCCAATTGATATGGGAACCTCAGCATTGCTTGGACAAAGCAGTTCATATAATTCCTCTGAGGGTGTTGATGTAATATTCTTTGATGATGTCGGACACTTATCGCTTCTCCTGCTCCTTAGAGAAGTCTTCTCTATCCAATGCCCACCCAGTTGTGATGGGTCATTAGGCTACAACTATCCTTTTCATTATATTCGCATCTTGGAAATTTCTTGGACTCAATCAGACTTTTTTTGGTTTTGATCTAATAGTTTTGGGGTGCTTTTCTGGGATATATATGTGCGGTCCTTCTACATTTTGAAAATATCAATGGACTTGCTTTTTCTCAGGCGAACTTTAGGGATCTCCATACTACTTCATTTGTTGATTGTCTTTTTAGTTGCTCGAGTACATGGTTTCTCTATTAGACCCAACTATAGAAGTGTTAATTTCTAGCTATCTATTAGAATTTTTTTTAATTATGAGTGGGAAGGAGGATGGAATTGTGAGTCGACAACACATTTGCCTCTTCTTATCTCCATGTCTCCACCTTTAAATGCGACGTCAGAATGTATGGGATGCATTATTGATATGCAAGGAGCTGATTTTATCAAGTGTATGTCCTCTTACTTTGTACTCCCCTTCAAGGTAAGGTAACACTCTATCTAAATCTGGATTTTAGGCATGATTTGATATTTTTTTACTTGTAAGCACTAGTTTATTTATGCTTTTCAAGTTTTATAAATGGATCTTAGTGCGTTACTTGCCTTCATTCCCAATTGATATGGGAACCTCAACATTGCTTGGACAAAGCAGTTGATATAATTCCTCTAAGTGTGTTGATGTAATATTCTTTGATGATGTCGGACACTTATCGCTTCTCCTGCTCCTTAGAGAAGTATTCTCTATCCAATGCCCACCCAGTTGTGATGGGTCATTAGGTTACAACTATCCTTTTCATTGTATTCGCATCTTGGAAATTTCTTGGACTCAATCAGTCATTTTTTGGTTTTGATCTCATAGTTTTTGGGTGCTTTTCTGGGATATATATGTGTGGTCCTTCTAGATTTTGAAAATATCAATGGACTTGCTTTTACTCAGGCGAACTTTAGGGATCTCCATAGTACTTCATTTGTTGATTGTCTTTTTAGTTGCTCGAGTACATGGTTTCTCTATTAGACCCAACTATTGTAGTGTTAATTTCTAGCTATCTACTAGGATTTTTTTTAATTATGAGTGGGAAGGAGGCCGAAATTGTGAGTCAACAACACATTTTTCTGTTCTTATCTCCATGTCTCTCCCTTTAAATATGACGTCAGAATGTATGGGATGCATGTTACGTATGCAAGGAGCTGATTTTGAGGAGTGTATTTGCTCTTACTTTGTAGGCCTCTTCAAGGTAAGGTAACACTCTATCTAAATCTGGATTTTAGGCATGATTTGATATTTTTTTGCTTGTAAGCACTAGTTTATTTATGCTTTTGAAGTTTTATAAATGGATCTTAGTGCCTTACTTGCCTTCATTCCCAATTGATATGGGAACCTCAGCATTGCTTGGACAAAGCAGTTCATATAATTCCTCTGAGGGTGTTGATGTAATATTCTTTGATGATGTCGGACACTTATCGCTTCTCCTGCTCCTTAGAGAAGTCTTCTCTATCCAATGCCCACCCAGTTGTGATGGGTCATTAGGCTACAACTATCCTTTTCATTATATTCGCATCTTGGAAATTTCTTGGACTCAATCAGACTTTTTTTGGTTTTGATCTAATAGTTTTGGGGTGCTTTTCTGGGATATATATGTGCGGTCCTTCTACATTTTGAAAATATCAATGGACTTGCTTTTTCTCAGGCGAACTTTAGGGATCTCCATAGTACTTCATTTGTTGATTGTCTTTTTAGTTGCTCGAGTACATGGTTTCTCTATTAGACCCAACTATACAAGTGTTAATTTCTGGCTATCAATTAGAATTTTTTTTAATTATGAGTGGGAAGGAGGATGGAATTGTGAGTCGACAACACATTTGCCTCTTCTTATCTCCATGTCTCCACCTTTAAATGCGACGTCAGAATGTATGGGATGCATTATTGATATGCAAGGAGCTGATTTTATCAAGTGTATGTCCTCCTACTTTGTACTCCCCTTCAAGGTAAGGTAACACTCTATCTAAATCTGGATTTTAGGCATGATTTGATATTTTTTTACTTGTAAGCACTAGTTTATTTATGCTTTTCAAGTTTTATAAATGGATCTTAGTGCGTTACTTGCCTTCATTCCCAATTGATATGGGAACCTCAACATTGCTTGGACAAAGCAGTTGATATAATTCCTCTAAGGGTGTTGATGTAATATTCTTTGATGATGTCGGACACTTATCGCTTCTCCTGCTCCTTAGAGAAGTATTCTCTATCCAATGCCCACCCAGTTGTGATGGGTCATTAGGTTACAACTATCCTTTTCATTGTATTCGCATCTTGGAAATTTCTTGGACTCAATCAGTCATTTTTTGGTTTTGATCTCATAGTTTTTGGGTGCTTTTCTGGGATATATATGTGTGGTCCTTCTAGATTTTGAAAATATCAATGGACTTGCTTTTCCTCAGGCGAACTTAAGGGATCTCCATAGTACTTCATTTGTTGATTGTCTTTTTAGTTGCTCGAGTACATGGTTTCTCTATTAGACCCAACTATTGTAGTGTTAATTTCTAGCTATCTACTAGGATTTTTTTTAATTATGAGTGGGAAGGAGGCCGGAATTGTGAGTCAACAACACATTTTTCTGTTCTTATCTCCATGTCTCTCCCTTTAAATATGACGTCAGAATGTATGGGATGCATGTTACGTATGCAAGGAGCTGATTTTGAGGAGTGTATTTGCTCTTACTTTGTAGGCCTCTTCAAGGTAAGGTAACACTCTATCTAAATCTGGATTTTAGGCATGATTTGATATTTTTTTGCTTGTAAGCACTAGTTTATTTATGCTTTTGAAGTTTTATAAATGGATCTTAGTGCCTTACTTGCCTTCATTCCCAATTGATATGGGAACCTCAGCATTGCTTGGACAAAGCAGTTGATATAATTCCTCTAAGGGTGTTGATGTAATATTCTTTGATGATGTCGGACACTTATCGCTTCTCCTGCTCCTTAGAGAAGTCTTCTCTATCCAATGCCCACCCAGTTGTGATGGGTCATTAGGCTACAACTATCCTTTTCATTATATTCGCATCTTGGAAATTTCTTGGACTCAATCAGACTTTTTTTGGTTTTGATCTAATAGTTTTGGGGTGCTTTTCTGGGATATATATGTGCGGTCCTTCTACATTTTGAAAATATCAATGGACTTGCTTTTTCTCAGGCGAACTTTAGGGATCTCCATAGTACTTCATTTGTTGATTGTCTTTTTAGTTGCTCGAGTACATGGTTTCTCTATTAGACCCAACTATAGAAGTGTTAATTTCTAGCTATCTATTAGAATTTTTTTTAATTATGAGTGGGAAGGAGGATGGAATTGTGAGTCGACAACACATTTGCCTCTTCTTATCTCCATGTCTCCACCTTTAAATGCGACGTCAGAATGTATGGGATGCATTATTGATATGCAAGGAGCTGATTTTATCAAGTGTATGTCCTCCTACTTTGTACTCCCCTTCAAGGTAAGGTAACACTCTATCTAGATCTGGATTTTAGGCATGATTTGATATTTTTTTACTTGTAAGCACTAGTTTATTTATGCTTTTCAAGTTTTATAAATGGATCTTAGTGCGTTACTTGCCTTCATTCCCAATTGATATGGGAACCTCAACATTGCTTGGACAAAGCAGTTGATATAATTCCTCTAAGGGTGTTGATGTAATATTCTTTGATGATGTCGGACACTTATCGCTTCTCCTGCTCCTTAGAGAAGTATTCTCTATCCAATGCCCACCCTGTTGTGATGGGTCATTAGGTTACAACTATCCTTTTCATTGTATTCGCATCTTGGTAATTTCTTGGACTCAATCAGTCATTTTTTGGTTTTGATCTCATAGTTTTTGGGTGCTTTTCTGGGATATATATGTGTGGTCCTTCTAGATTTTGAAAATATCAATGGACTTGCTTTTCCTCAGGCGAACTTAAGGGATCTCCATAGTACTTCATTTGTTGATTGTCTTTTTAGTTGCTCGAGTACATGGTTTCTCTATTAGACCCAACTATTGTAGTGTTAATTTCTAGCTATCCACTAGGATTTTTTTTAATTATGAGTGGGAAGGAGGCCGAAATTGTGAGTCAACAACACATTTTTCTGTTCTTATCTCCATGTCTCTCCCTTTAAATATGACGTCAGAATGTATGGGATGCATGTTACGTATGCAAGGAGCTGATTTTGAGGAGTGTATTTGCTCTTACTTTGTAGGCCTCTTCAAGGTAAGGTAACACTCTATCTAAATCTGGATTTTAGGCATGATTTGATATTTTTTTACTTGTAAGCACTTGTTTATTTATGCTTTTCAAGTTTTATAAATGCATCTTAGTGCGTTACTTGCCTTCATTCCCAATTGATATGGGAACCTCAACATTGCTTGGACAAAGCAGTTGATATAATTCCTCTAAGGGTGTTGATGTAATATTCTTTGATGATGTCGGACACTTATCGCTTCTCCTGCACCTTAGAGAAGTATTCTCTATCCAATGCCCACCCAGTTGTGATGGGTCATTAGGCTACAACTATCCTTTTCATTATATTCGTATCTTGGAAATTTCTTGGACTCAATCAGTCATTTTTTGGTTTTGATCTCATAGTTTTGGGGTGCTTTTCTGGGATATATATGTGCGGTCCTTCTACATTTTGAAAATATCAATGGACTTGCTTTTTCTCAGGCGAACTTTAGGGATCTCCATAGTACTTCATTTGTTGATTGTCTTTTTAGTTGCTCGAGTACATGGTTTCTCTATTAGACCCAACTATAGAAGTGTTAATTTCTAGCTATCTATTAGAATTTTTTTTAATTATGAGTGGGAAGGAGGATGGAATTGTGAGTCGACAACACATTTGCCTCTTCTTATCTCCATGTCTCCACCTTTAAATGCGACGTCAGAATGTATGGGATGCATTATTGATATGCAAGGAGCTGATTTTATCAAGTGTATGTCCTCCTACTTTGTACTCCCCTTCAAGGTAAGGTAACACTCTATCTAAATCTGGATTTTAGGCATGATTTGATATTTTTTTACTTGTAAGCACTAGTTTATTTATGCTTTTCAAGTTTTATAAATGGATCTTAGTGCGTTACTTGCCTTCATTCCCAATTGATATGGGAACCTCAGCATTGCTTGGACAAAGCAGTTCATATAATTCCTCTGAGGGTGTTGATGTAATATTCTTTGATGATGTCGAACACTTATCGCTTCTCCTGCTCCTTAGAGAAGTATTCTCTATCCAATGCCCACCCAGTTGTGATGGGTCATTAGGTTACAACTATCCTTTTCATTGTATTCGCATCTTGGAAATTTCTTGGGCTCAATCAGTCATTTTTTGGTTTTGATCTCATAGTTTTTGGGTGCTTTTCTGGGATATATATGTGTGGTCCTTCTAGATTTTGAAAATATCAATGGACTTGCTTTTCATCAGGCGAACTTTAGGGATCTCCATAGTACTTCATTTGTTGATTGTCTTTTTAGTTGCTCGAGTACATGGTTTCTCTATTAGACCCAACTATTGTAGTGTTAATTTCTAGCTATCTACTAGGATTTTTTTTAATTATGAGTGGGAAGGAGGCCGAATTGTGAGTCAACAACACATTTGCCTCTTCTTATCTCCATGTCTCCACCTTTAAATATGACGTCAGAATGTATGGGATGCATTTTACGTATGCAAGGAGCTGATTTTGAGGAGTGTATTTGCTCTTACTTTGTAGGCCTCTTCAAGGTAAGGTAACACTCTATCTAAATCTGGATTTTAGGCATGATTTGATATTTTTTTGCTTGTAAGCACTAGTTTATTTAAGCTTTTGAAGTTTTATAAATGGATCTTAGTGCCTTACTTGCCTTCATTCCCAATTGATATGGGAACCTCAGCATTGCTTGGACAAAGCAGTTGATATAATTCCTCTGAGGGTGTTGATGTAATATTCTTTGATGATGTCGGACACTTATCGCTTCTCCTGCTCCTTAGAGAAGTCTTCTCTATCCAATGCCCACCCAGTTGTGATGGGTCATTAGGCTACAACTATCCTTTTCATTATATTCGCATCTTGGAAATTTCTTGGACTCAATCAGACATTTTTTGGTTTTGATCTCATAGTTTTGGGGTGCTTTTCTGGGAATATATATGTGGGTCCTTCTAGATTTTGAAAATATCAATGGACTTGCTTTTACTCACAGCGAACTTTAGGGATCTCCATAGTACTTCATTTGTTGATTGTCTTTTTAGTTGCTCGAGTACATGGTTTCTCTATTAGACCCAACTATAGAAGTGTTAATTTCTAGCTATCTATTAGAATTTTTTTTAATTATGAGTGGGAAGGAGGATGGAATTGTGAGTCGACAACACATTTGCCTCTTCTTATCTCCATGTCTCCACCTTTAAATGCGACGTCAGAATGTATGGGATGCATTATTGATATGCAAGGAGCTGATTTTATCAAGTGTATGTCCTCCTACTTTGTACTCCCCTTCAAGGTAAGGTAACACTCTATCTAGATCTGGATTTTAGGCATGATTTGATATTTTTTTACTTGTAAGCACTAGTTTATTTATGCTTTTCAAGTTTTATAAATGGATCTTAGTGCGTTACTTGCCTTCATTCCCAATTGATATGGGAACCTCAACATTGCTTGGACAAAGCAGTTGATATAATTCCTCTAAGGGTGTTGATGTAATATTCTTTGATGATGTCGGACACTTATCGCTTCTCCTGCTCCTTAGAGAAGTATTCTCTATCCAATGCCCACCCAGTTGTGATGGGTCATTAGGTTACAACTATCCTTTTCATTGTATTCGCATCTTGGAAATTTCTTGGACTCAATCAGTCATTTTTTGGTTTTGATCTCATAGTTTTTAGGGTGCTTTTCTGGGATATATATGTGTGGTCCTTCTAGATTTTGAAAATATCAATGGACTTGCTTTTACTCACGCGAACTTTAGGGATCTCCGTAGTACTTCATTTGTTGATTGTCTTTTTAGTTGCTCGAGTACATGGTTTCTCTATTAGACCCAACTATTGTAGTGTTAATTTCTAGCTATCTACTAGGATTTTTTTTAATTATGAGTGGGAAGGAGGCCGGAATTGTGAGTCAACAACACATTTGCCTCTTCTTATCTCCATGTCTCCACCTTTAAATGTGACGTCAGAATGTATGGGATGCATTTTGGATATGCAAGGAGCTGATTTTGAGGAGTGTATTTGCTCTTACTTTGTAGGCCTCTTCAAGGTAAGGTAACACTCTATCTAAATCTGGATTTCAGGCATGATTTGATATTTTTTTTGCTTGTAAGCACTAGTTTATTTAAGCTTTTGAAGTTTTATAAATGGATCTTAGTGCCTTACTTGCCTTCATTCCCAATTGATATGGGAACCTCAGCATTGCTTGGACAAAGCAGTTGATATAATTCCTCTAAGGGTGTTGATGTAATATTCTTTGATGATGTCGGACACTTATCGCTTCTCCTGCTCCTTAGAGAAGTCTTCTCTATCCAATGCCCACCCAGTTGTGATGGGTCATTAGGGTTACAACTATCCTTTTCATTGTATTCGCATCTTGGAAATTTCTTGGACTCAATCAGTCATTTTTTGGTTTTGATCTCATAGTTTTTGGGTGCTTTTCTGGGATATATATGTGTGGTCCTTCTAGATTTTGAAAATATCAATGGACTTGCTTTTACTCACGCGAACTTTAGGGATCTCCGTAGTACTTCATTTGTTGATTGTCTTTTTAATAGCTCGAGTACATGGTTTCTCTATTAGACCCAACTATTGTAGTGTTAATTTCTAGCTATCTACTAGGATTTTTTTTAATTATGAGTGGGAAGGAGGCAGGAATTGTGAGTCAACAACACATTTGCCTCATCTTATCTCCATGTCTCCACCTTTAAATGTGACGTCAGAATGTATGGGATGCATTTTGGATATGCAAGGAGCTGATTTTGAGGAGTGTATTTGCTCTTACTTTGTAGGCCTCTTCAAGGTAAGGTAACACTCTATCTAAATCAGGATTTTAGGCATGATTTGATTTTTTTTTGCTTGTAAGCACTAGTTTATTTAAGCTTTTGAAGTTTTATAAATGGATCTTAGTGCCTTACTTGCCTTCATTCCCAATTGATATGGGAACCTCAGCATTGCTTGGACAAAGCAGTTGATATAATTCCTCTAAGGGTGTTGATGTAATATTCTTTGATGATGTCGGACACTTATCGCTTCTCCTGCTCCTTAGAGAAGTCTTCTCTATCCAATGTCCACCCAGTTGTGATGGGCATTAGGTTACAACTATCCTTTTCATTATATTCGCATCTTGGAAATTTCTTGGACTCAATCAGACTTTTTATGGTTTTGATCTAATAGTTTTGGGGTGCTTTTCTGGGACATATATATATGTGGTCCTTCTAGATTTTGACAATATCAATGGACTTGCTTTTACTCACACGAACTTTAGGGATCTCCGTAGTACTTCATTTGTTGATTGTCTTTTTAGTTGCTCGAGTACATGGTTTCTCTATTAGACCCAACTATTGTAGTGTTAATTTCTAGCTATCTACTAGGATTTTTTTTAATTATGAGTGGGAAGGAGGCCGGAATTGTGAGTCAACAACACATTTTTCTGTTCTTATCTCCATGTCTCTCCCTTTAAATATGACGTCAGAATGTGTGGGATGCATGTTACGTATGCAAAGAGCTGATTTTGAGGAGTGTATTTGCTCTTACTTTGTATTTATTTATGCTTTTGAAGTTTTATAAATGGATCTTAGTGCCTTACTTGCCTTCATTCCCAATTGATATGGGAACCTCAGCATTGCTTGGACAAAGCAGTTGATATAACTCCTCTGAGGGTGTTGATGTAATATTCTTTGATGATGTCGGACACTTATCGCTTCTCTTGCTCCTTAGAGAAGTCTTCTCTATCCAATGCCCACCCAGTTGTGATGGGTCATTAGGTTACAACTATCATTTTCATTGTATTCGCATCTTGGAAATTTCTTGGACTCAATCAGTCATTTTTTGGTTTTGATCTCTTAGTTTTTGGGTGCTTTTCTGGGATATATATGTGTGGTCCTTCTAGATTTTGAAAATATCAATGGACTTGCTTTTACTCACACGAACTTTAGGGATCTCCGTAGTACTTCATTTGTTGATTGTCTTTTTAGTTGCTCGAGTACATGGTTTCTCTATTAGACCCAACTATTGTAGTGTTAATTTCTAGCTATCTACTAGGTTTTTTTTAATTATGAGTGGGAAGGAGGCCGGAATTGTGAGTCAACAACACATTTGCCTCTTCTTATCTCCATGTCTCCACCTTTAAATGTGACGTCAGAATGTATGGGATGCATTTTGGATATGCAAGGAGCTGATTTTGAGGAGTGTATTTGCTCTTACTTTGTAGGCCTCTTCAAGGTAAGGTAACACTCTATCTAAATCTGGATTTTCAGGCATGATTTGATATTTTTTTTGCTTGTAAGCACTAGTTTATTTAAGCTTTTGAAGTTTTATAAATGGATCTTAGTGCCTTACTTGCCTTCATTCCCAATTGATATGGGAACCTCAGCATTGCTTGGACAAAGCAGTTGATATAATTCCTCTAAGGGTGTTGATGTAATATTCTTTGATGATGTCGGACACTTATCGCTTCTCCTGCTCCTTAGAGAAGTCTTCTCTATCCAATGCCCACCCAGTTGTGATGGGTCATTAGGTTACAACTATCCTTTTCATTGTATTCGCATCTTGGAAATTTCTTGGACTCAATCAGTCATTTTTTGGTTTTGATCTCATAGTTTTTGGGTGCTTTTCTGGGATATATATGTGTGGTCCTTCTAGATTTTGAAAATATCAATGGACTTGCTTTTACTCACGCGAACTTTAGGGATCTCCGTAGTACTTCATTTGTTGATTGTCTTTTTAATAGCTCGAGTACATGGTTTCTCTATTAGACCCAACTATTGTAGTGTTAATTTCTAGCTATCTACTAGGATTTTTTTTAATTATGAGTGGGAAGGAGGCCGGAATTGTGAGTCAACAACACATTTGCCTCTTCTTATCTCCATGTCTCCACCTTTAAATGTGACGTCAGAATGTATGGGATGCATTTTGGATATGCAAGGAGCTGATTTTGAGGAATGTATTTGCTCTTACTTTGTAGGCCTCTTCAAGGTAAGGTAACACTCTATCTAAATCAGGATTTTAGGCATGATTTGATATTTTTTTGCTTGTAAGCACTAGTTTATTTAAGCTTTTGAAGTTTTATAAATGGATCTTAGTGCCTTACTTGCCTTCATTCCCAATTAATATGGGAACCTCAGCATTGCTTGGACAAAGCAGTTGATATAATTCCTCTAAGGGTGTTGATGTAATATTCTTTGATGATGTCGGACACTTATCGCTTCTCCTGCTCATTGGAGAAGTCTTCTTTATCCAATGCCCACCTAGGTTGTGATGGGTCATTAGGTTACAACTATCCTTTTCATTGTATTCGCATCTTGGAAATTTCTTGGACTCAATCAGTCATTTTTTGGTTTTTATCTGATAGTTTTTGGGTGCTTTTCTGGGATATATATGTATGGTCCTTCTAGATTTTGAAAATATCAATGGACTTGCTTTTACTCACGCGAACTTTAGGGATCTCCAAAGTACTTCATTTGTTGATTGTCTTTTTAGTTGCTCGAGTACATGGTTTCTCTATTAGACCCAACTATTGTAGTGTTAATTTCTAGCTATCTATTAGAATTTTTTTTAGTTATGAGTGGGAAAGAGGATGGAATTGTGAGTCAACAACACATTTGCCTCTTCTTATCTCCATGTCTCCACCTTTAAATGCGACGTCAGAATGTATGGGATGCATTATTGATATGCAAGGAGCTGATTTTAGCAAGTGTATTTCCTCCTACTTTGTACTCCCCTTCAAGGTAAGGTAACACTCTATCTAAATCTGGATTTTGGGCATGATTTGATATTTTTTTGCTTGTAAGCACTAGTTTATTTATGCTTTTCAAGTTTTATAAATGGATCTTAGTGCGTTACTTGCCTTCATTCCCAATTGATATGGGAACCTCAACATTGCTTGGACAAAGCAGTTGATATAATTCCTCTAAGGGTGTTGATGTAATATTCTTTGATGATGTCGGACACTTATCGCTTCTCCTGCTCATTGGAGAAGTATTCTCTATCCAATGCCCACCTAGTTGTGATGGGTCATTAGGTTACAACTATCCTTTTCATTGTATTCGCATCTTGGAAATTTCTTGGACTCAATCAGTCATTTTTTGGTTTTGATCTGATAGTTTTTGGGTGCTTTTCTGGGATATGTGTGTGTGGTCCTTCTAGATTTTGAAAATATCAATGGACTTGCTTTTACTCACGCGAACTTTAGGGATCTCCAAAGTACTTCATTTGTTGATTGTTTTTTTAGTTGCTCGAGTACATGGTTTCTCTATTAGACCCAACTATTGTAGTGTTAATTTCTAGCTATCTACTAGGATTTTTTTTAATTATGAGTGGGAAGGAGGCCGGAATTGTGAGTCAACAACACATTTTTCTGTTCTTAACTTCATGTCTCTCCCTTTAAATATGACGTCAGAATGTATGGGATGCATGTTACGTATGCAAGGAGCTGATTTTGAGGAGTGTGTTTGCTCTTACTTTGTATTTATTTATGCTTTTGAAGTTTTATAAATGGATCTTAGTGCCTTACTTGCCTTCATTCCCAATTGATATGGGAACCTCAGCATTGCTTGGACAAAGCAGTTGATATAATTCCTCTGAGGGTGTTGATGTAATATTCTTTGATGATGTCGGACACTTATCGCTTCTCCTGCTCCTTAGAGAAGTCTTCTCTATCCAATGCCCACCCAGTTGTGATGGGTCATTAGGTTACAACTATCCTTTTCATTGTATTCGCATCTTGGAAATTTCTTGGACTCAATCAGTCATTTTTTGGTTTTGATCTCATAGTTTTTGGGTGCTTTTCTGGGATATATATGTGTGGTCCTTCTAGATTTTGAAAATATCAATGGACTTGCTTTTACTCACGCGAACTTTAGGGATCTCCGTAGTACTTCATTTGTTGATTGTCTTTTTAGTTGCTCGAGTACATGGTTTCTCTATTAGACCCAACTATTGTAGTGTTAATTTCTAGCTATCTACTAGGATTTTTTTTAATTATGAGTGGGAAGGAGGCCGGAATTGTGAGTCAACAACACATTTGCCTCTTCTTATCTCCATGTCTCCACCTTTAAATGTGACGTCAGAATGTATGGGATGCATTTTGGATATGCAAGGAGCTGATTTTGAGGAGTGTATTTGCTCTTACTTTGTAGGCCTCTTCAAGGTAAGGTAACACTCTATCTAAATCTGGATTTCAGGCATGATTTGATATTTTTTTTGCTTGTAAGCACTAGTTTATTTAAGCTTTTGAAGTTTTATAAATGGATCTTAGTGCCTTACTTGCCTTCATTCCCAATTGATATGGGAACCTCAGCATTGCTTGGACAAAGCAGTTGATATAATTCCTCTAAGGGTGTTGATGTAATATTCTTTGATGATGTCGGACACTTATCGCTTCTCCTGCTCCTTAGAGAAGTCTTCTCTATCCAATGCCCACCCAGTTGTGATGGGTCATTAGGTTACAACTATCCTTTTCATTGTATTCGCATCTTGGAAATTTCTTGGACTCAATCAGTCATTTTTTGGTTTTGATCTCATAGTTTTTGGGTGCTTTTCTGGGATATATATGTGTGGTCCTTCTAGATTTTGAAAATATCAATGGACTTGCTTTTACTCACGCGAACTTTAGGGATCTCCGTAGTACTTCATTTGTTGATTGTCTTTTTAAT
The DNA here is from genome assembly GCA_018894105.1 of Jacaranda mimosifolia. Taxonomy (NCBI): domain Eukaryota; kingdom Viridiplantae; phylum Streptophyta; class Magnoliopsida; order Lamiales; family Bignoniaceae; genus Jacaranda; species Jacaranda mimosifolia. The sequence continues at coordinate 20,169,777 of CM032123.1, forward strand.
AGCTCGAGTACATGGTTTCTCTATTAGACCCAACTATTGTAGTGTTAATTTCTAGCTATCTACTAGGATTTTTTTTAATTATGAGTGGGAAGGAGGCCGGAATTGTGAGTCAACAACACATTTGCCTCTTCTTATCTCCATGTCTCCACCTTTAAATGTGACGTCAGAATGTATGGGATGCATTTTGGATATGCAAGGAGCTGATTTTGAGGAGTGTATTTGCTCTTACTTTGTAGGCCTCTTCAAGGTAAGGTAACACTCTATCTAAATCAGGATTTTAGGCATGATTTGATATTTTTTTGCTTGTAAGCACTAGTTTATTTAAGCTTTTGAAGTTTTATAAATGGATCTTAGTGCCTTACTTGCCTTCATTCCCAATTAATATGGGAACCTCAGCATTGCTTGGACAAAGCAGTTGATATAATTCCTCTAAGGGTGTTGATGTAATATTCTTTGATGATGTCGGACACTTATCGCTTCTCCTGCTCATTGGAGAAGTATTCTCTATCCAATGCCCACCTAGTTGTGATGGGTCATTAGGTTACAACTATCCTTTTCATTGTATTCGCATCTTGGAAATTTCTTGGACTCAATCAGTCATTTTTTGGTTTTTATCTGATAGTTTTTGGGTGCTTTTCTGGGATATATATGTATGGTCCTTCTAGATTTTGAAAATATCAATGGACTTGCTTTTACTCACGCGAACTTTAGGGATCTCCGTAGTACTTCATTTGTTGATTGTCTTTTTAATAGCTCGAGTACATGGTTTCTCTATTAGACCCAACTATTGTAGTGTTAATTTCTAGCTATCTACTAGGATTTTTTTTAATTATGAGTGGGAAGGAGGCCGGAATTGTGAGTCAACAACACATTTGCCTCTTCTTATCTCCATGTCTCCACCTTTAAATGTGACGTCAGAATGTATGGGATGCATTTTGGATATGCAAGGAGCTGATTTTGAGGAGTGTATTTGCTCTTACTTTGTAGGCCTCTTCAAGGTAAGGTAACACTCTATCTAAATCAGGATTTTAGGCATGATTTGATATTTTTTTGCTTGTAAGCACTAGTTTATTTAAGCTTTTGAAGTTTTATAAATGGATCTTAGTGCCTTACTTGCCTTCATTCCCAATTAATATGGGAACCTCAGCATTGCTTGGACAAAGCAGTTGATATAATTCCTCTAAGGGTGTTGATGTAATATTCTTTGATGATGTCGGACACTTATCGCTTCTCCTGCTCATTGGAGAAGTCTTCTTTATCCAATGCCCACCTAGGTTGTGATGGGTCATTAGGTTACAACTATCCTTTTCATTGTATTCGCATCTTGGAAATTTCTTGGACTCAATCAGTCATTTTTTGGTTTTTATCTGATAGTTTTTGGGTGCTTTTCTGGGATATATATGTATGGTCCTTCTAGATTTTGAAAATATCAATGGACTTGCTTTTACTCACGCGAACTTTAGGGATCTCCAAAGTACTTCATTTGTTGATTGTCTTTTTAGTTGCTCGAGTACATGGTTTCTCTATTAGACCCAACTATTGTAGTGTTAATTTCTAGCTATCTATTAGAATTTTTTTTAGTTATGAGTGGGAAAGAGGATGGAATTGTGAGTCAACAACACATTTGCCTCTTCTTATCTCCATGTCTCCACCTTTAAATGCGACGTCAGAATGTATGGGATGCATTATTGATATGCAAGGAGCTGATTTTAGCAAGTGTATTTCCTCCTACTTTGTACTCCCCTTCAAGGTAAGGTAACACTCTATCTAAATCTGGATTTTGGGCATGATTTGATATTTTTTTGCTTGTAAGCACTAGTTTATTTATGCTTTTCAAGTTTTATAAATGGATCTTAGTGCGTTACTTGCCTTCATTCCCAATTGATATGGGAACCTCAACATTGCTTGGACAAAGCAGTTGATATAATTCCTCTAAGGGTGTTGATGTAATATTCTTTGATGATGTCGGACACTTATCGCTTCTCCTGCTCATTGGAGAAGTATTCTCTATCCAATGCCCACCTAGTTGTGATGGGTCATTAGGTTACAACTATCCTTTTCATTGTATTCGCATCTTGGAAATTTCTTGGACTCAATCAGTCATTTTTTGGTTTTTATCTGATAGTTTTTGGGTGCTTTTCTGGGATATGTGTGTGTGGTCCTTCTAGATTTTGAAAATATCAATGGACTTGCTTTTACTCACGCGAACTTTAGGGATCTCCAAAGTACTTCATTTGTTGATTGTCTTTTTAGTTGCTCGAGTACATGGTTTCTCTATTAGACCCAACTATTGTAGTGTTAATTTCTAGCTATCTACTAGGATTTTTTTTAATTATGAGTGGGAAGGAGGCCGGAATTGTGAGTCAACAACACATTTTTCTGTTCTTAACTTCATGTCTCTCCCTTTAAATATGACGTCAGAATGTATGGGATGCATGTTACGTATGCAAGGAGCTGATTTTGAGGAGTGTGTTTGCTCTTACTTTGTATTTATTTATGCTTTTGAAGTTTTATAAATGGATCTTAGTGCCTTACTTGCCTTCATTCCCAATTGATATGGGAACCTCAGCATTGCTTGGACAAAGCAGTTGATATAATTCCTCTGAGGGTGTTGATGTAATATTCTTTGATGATGTCGGACACTTATCGCTTCTCCTGCTCCTTAGAGAAGTCTTCTCTATCCAATGCCCACCCAGTTGTGATGGGTCATTAGGTTACAACTATCCTTTTCATTGTATTCGCATCTTGGAAATTTCTTGGACTCAATCAGTCATTTTTTGGTTTTGATCTCATAGTTTTTGGGTGCTTTTCTGGGATATATATGTGTGGTCCTTCTAGATTTTGAAAATATCAATGGACTTGCTTTTACTCACGCGAACTTTAGGGATCTCCAAAGTACTTCATTTGTTGATTGTCTTTTTAGTTGCTCGAGTACATGGTTTCTCTATTAGACCCAACTATTGTAGTGTTAATTTCTAGCTATCTACTAGGATTTTTTTTAATTATGAGTGGGAAGGAGGCCGGAATTGTGAGTCAACAACACATTTTTCTGTTCTTAACTTCATGTCTCTCCCTTTAAATATGACGTCAGAATGTATGGGATGCATGTTACGTATGCAAGGAGCTGATTTTGAGGAGTGTGTTTGCTCTTACTTTGTATTTATTTATGCTTTTGAAGTTTTATAAATGGATCTTAGTGCCTTACTTGCCTTCATTCCCAATTGATATGGGAACCTCAGCATTGCTTGGACAAAGCAGTTGATATAATTCCTCTGAGGGTGTTGATGTAATATTCTTTGATGATGTCGGACACTTATCGCTTCTCCTGCTCCTTAGAGAAGTCTTCTCTATCCAATGCCCACCCAGTTGTGATGGGTCATTAGGTTACAACTATCCTTTTCATTGTATTCGCATCTTGGAAATTTCTTGGACTCAATCAGTCATTTTTTTGGTTTTGATCTCATAGTTTTTGGGTGCTTTTCTGGGATATATATGTGTGGTCCTTCTAGATTTTGAAAATATCAATGGACTTGCTTTTACTCACGCGAACTTTAGGGATCTCCGTAGTACTTGATTTGTTGATTGTCTTTTTAGTTGCTCGAGTACATGGTTTCTCTATTAGACCCAATTATTGTAGTGTTAATTTCTAGCTATCTACTAGGATTTTTTTTAATTATGAGTGGGAAGGAGGCCGGAATTGTGAGTCAACAACACATTTTTCTGTTCTTATCTCCATGTCTCTCCCTTTAAATATGACGTCAGAATGTATGGGATGCATGTTACGTATGCAAGGAGCTGATTTTGAGGAGTGTATTTGCTCTTACTTTGTATTTATTTATGCTTTTGAAGTTTTATAAACGGATCTTAGTGCCTTACTTGCCTTCATTCCCAATTGATATGGGAACCTCAGCATTGCTTGGACAAAGCAGTTGATATAATTCCTCTGAAGGTGTTGATGTAATATTCTTTGATGATGTCGGACACTTATCGCTTCTCCTGCTCCTTAGAGAAGTCTTCTCTATCCAATGCCACCCAGTTGTGATGGGTCATTAGGTTACAACTATCCTTTTCATTGTATTCGCATCTTGGAAATTTCTTGGACTTAATCAGTCATTTTTTGGTTTTGATCCAATAGTTTTGGGGTGCTTTTCTGGGACATATATATATGTGGTCCTTCTAGATTTTGACAATATCAATGGACTTGCTTTTACTCACACGAACTTTAGGGATCTCCGTAGTACTTCATTTGTTGATTGTCTTTTTAGTTGCTCGAGTACATGGTTTCTCTATTAGACCCAACTATTGTAGTGTTAATTTCTAGCTATCTACTAGGATTTTTTTTAATTATGAGTGGGAAGGAGGCCGGAATTGTGAGTCAACAACACATTTTTCTGTTCTTATCTCCATGTCTCTCCCTTTAAATATGACGTCAGAATGTGTGGGATGCATGTTACGTATGCAAGGAGCTGATTTTGAGGAGTGTATTTGCTCTTACTTTGTATTTATTTATGCTTTTGAAGTTTTATAAATGGATCTTAGTGCCTTACTTGCCTTCATTCCCAATTGATATGGGAACCTCAGCATTGCTTGGACAAAGCAGTTGATATAACTCCTCTGAGGGTGTTGATGTAATATTCTTTGATGATGTCGGACACTTATCGCTTCTCCTGCTCCTTAGAGAAGTCTTCTCTATCCAATGCCCACCCAGTTGTGATGGGTCATTAGGTTACAACTATCCTTTTCATTGTATTCGCATCTTGGAAATTTCTTGGACTCAATCAGTCATTTTTTGGTTTTGATCTCATAGTTTTTGGGTGCTTTTCTGGGATATATATGTGTGGTCCTTCTAGATTTTGAAAATATCAATGGACTTGCTTTTACTCACGCGAACTTTAGGGATCTCCGTAGTACTTCATTTGTTGATTGTCTTTTTAGTTGCTCGAGTACATGGTTTCTCTATTAGACCCAACTATTGTAGTGTTAATTTCTAGCTATCTACTAGGATTTTTTTTAATTATGAGTGGGAAGGAGGCCGGAATTGTGAGTCAACAACACATTTGCCTCTTCTTATCTCCATGTCTCCACCTTTAAATGTGACGTCAGAATGTATGGGATGCATTTTGGATATGCAAGGAGCTGATTTTGAGGAGTGTATTTGCTCTTACTTTGTAGGCCTCTTCAAGGTAAGGTAACACTCTATCTAAATCTGGATTTTAGGCATGATTTGATATTTTTTTGCTTGTAAACACTAGTTTATTTAAGCTTTTGAAGTTTTATAAATGGATCTTAGTGCCTTACATGCCTTCATTCCCAATTGATATGGGAACCTCAGCATTGCTTGGACAAAGCAGTTGATATAATTCCTCTAAGGGTGTTGATGTAATATTCTTTGATGATGTCGGACACTTATCGCTTCTCCTGCTCCTTAGAGAAGTCTTCTCTATCCAATGCCCACCCAGTTGTGATGGGCATTAGGTTACAACTATCCTTTTCATTGTATTCGCATCTTGGAAATTTCTTGGACTCAATCAGTCATTTTTTGGTTTTGATCTGATAGTTTTTGGGTGCTTTTCTGGGATATATATGTGTGGTCCTTCTAGATTTTGAAAATATCAATGGACTTGCTTTTACTCACGTGAACTTTAGGGATCTCCGTAGTACTTCATTTCTTGATTGTCTTTTTAGTTGCTCGAGTACATGGTTTCTCTATTAGACCCAACTATTGTAGTGTTAATTTCTAGCTATCTACTAGGATTTTTTTTAATTATGAGTGGGAAGGAGGCCGGAATTGTGAGTCAACAACACATTTGCCTCTTCTTGTCTCCATGTCTCCACCTTTAAATGTGACGTCAGAATGTATGGGATGCATTTTGGATATGCAAGGAGCTGATTTTGAGGAGTGTATTTGCTCTTACTTTGTAGGCCTCTTCAAGGTAAGGTAACACTCTATCTAAATCTTGATTTTAGGCATGATTTGATATTTTTTTGCTTGTAAGCACTAGTTTATTTAAGCTTTTGAAGTTTTATAAATGGATCTTAGTGCCTTACTTGCCTTCATTCCCAATTAATATGGGAACCTCAGCATTGCTTGGACAAAGCAGTTGATATAATTCCTCTAAGGGTGTTGATGTAATATTCTTTGATGATGTCGGACACTTATCGCTTCTCCTGCTCATTGGAGAAGTCTTCTTTATCCAATGCCCACCTAGGTTGTGATGGGTCATTAGGTTACAACTATCCTTTTCATTGTATTCGCATCTTGGAAATTTCTTGGACTCAATCAGTCATTTTTTGGTTTTTATCTGATAGTTTTTGGGTGCTTTTCTGGGATATATATGTATGGTCCTTCTAGATTTTGAAAATATCAATGGACTTGCTTTTACTCACGCGAACTTTAGGGATCTCCAAAGTACATCATTTGTTGATTGTCTTTTTAGTTGCTCGAGTACATGGTTTCTCTATTAGACCCAACTATTGTAGTGTTAATTTCTAGCTATCTATTAGAATTTTTTTTAGTTATGAGTGGGAAAGAGGATGGAATTGTGAGTCAACAACACATTTGCCTCTTCTTATCTCCATGTCTCCACCTTTAAATGCGACGTCAGAATGTATGGGATGCATTATTGATATGCAAGGAGCTGATTTTAGCAAGTGTATTTCCTCCTACTTTGTACTCCCCTTCAAGGTAAGGTAACACTCTATCTAAATCTGGATTTTGGGCATGATTTGATATTTTTTTGCTTGTAAGCACTAGTTTATTTATGCTTTTCAAGTTTTATAAATGGATCTTAGTGCGTTACTTGCCTTCATTCCCAATTGATATGGGAACCTCAACATTGCTTGGACAAAGCAGTTGATATAATTCCTCTAAGGGTGTTGATGTAATATTCTTTGATGATGTCGGACACTTATCGCTTCTCCTGCTCATTGGAGAAGTATTCTCTATCCAATGCCCACCTAGTTGTGATGGGTCATTAGGTTACAACTATCCTTTTCATTGTATTCGCATCTTGGAAATTTCTTGGACTCAATCAGTCATTTTTTGGTTTTTATCTGATAGTTTTTGGGTGCTTTTCTGGGATATGTGTGTGTGGTCCTTCTAGATTTTGAAAATATCAATGGACTTGCTTTTACTCACGCGAACTTTAGGGATCTCCAAAGTACTTCATTTGCTGATTGTCTTTTTAGTTGCTCGAGTACATGGTTTCTCTATTAGACCCAACTATTGTAGTGTTAATTTCTAGCTATCTACTAGGATTTTTTTTAATTATGAGTGGGAAGGAGGCCGGAATTGTGAGTCAACAACACATTTTTCTGTTCTTAACTCCATGTCTCTCCCTTTAAATATGACGTCAGAATGTATGGGATGCATGTTACGTATGCAAGGAGCTGATTTTGAGGAGTGTGTTTGCTCTTACTTTGTATTTATTTATGCTTTTGAAGTTTTATAAATGGATCTTAGTGCCTTACTTGCCTTCATTCCCAATTGATATGGGAACCTCAGCATTGCTTGGACAAAGCAGTTGATATAATTCCTCTGAGGGTGTTGATGTAATATTCTTTGATGATGTCGGACACCTATCGCTTCTCCTGCTCCTTAGAGAAGTCTTCTCTATCCAATGCCCACCCAGTTGTGATGGGTCATTAGGTTACAACTATCCTTTTCATTGTATTCGCATCTTGGAAATTTCTTGGACTCAATCAGTCATTTTTTGGTTTTGATCTCATAGTTTTTGGGTGCTTTTCTGGGATATATATGTGTGGTCCTTCTAGATTTTGAAAATATCAATGGACTTGCTTTTACTCACGCGAACTTTAGGGATCTCCGTAGTACTTCATTTGTTGATTGTCTTTTTAGTTGCTCGAGTACATGGTTTCTCTATTAGACCCAACTATTGTAGTATTAATTTCTAGCTATCTACTAGGATTTTTTTTAATTATGAGTGGGAAGAAGGCCGGAATTGTGAGTCAACAACACATTTTTCTGTCCTTATCTCCATGTCTCTCCCTTTAAATATGACGTCAGAATGTATGGGATGCATGTTACGTATGCAAGGAGCTGATTTTGAGGAGTGTATTTGCTCTTACTTTGTATTTATTTATGCTTTTGAAGTTTTATAAACGGATCTTAGTGCCTTACTTGCCTTCATTCCCAATTGATATGGGAACCTCAGCATTGCTTGGACAAAGCAGTTGATATAATTCCTCTGAAGGTGTTGATGTAATATTCTTTGATGATGTCGGACACTTATCGCTTCTCCTGCTCCTTAGAGAAGTCTTCTCTATCCAATGCCACCCAGTTGTGATGGGTCATTAGGTTACAACTATCATTTTCATTGTATTCGCATCTTGGAAATTTCTTGGACTTAATCAGTCATTTTTTGGTTTTGATCCAATAGTTTTGGGGTGCTTTTCTGGGACATATATATATGTGGTCCTTCTAGATTTTGACAATATCAATGGACTTGCTTTTACTCACACGAACTTTAGGGATCTCCGTAGTACTTCATTTGTTGATTGTCTTTTTAGTTGCTCGAGTACATGGTTTCTCTATTAGACCCAACTATTGTAGTGTTAATTTCTAGCTATCTACTAGGATTTTTTTTAATTATGAGTGGGAAGGAGGCCGGAATTGTGAGTCAACAACACATTTTTCTGTTCTTATCTCCATGTCTCTCCCTTTAAATATGACGTCAGAATGTGTGGGATGCATGTTACGTATGCAAGGAGCTGATTTTGAGGAGTGTATTTGCTCTTACTTTGTATTTATTTATGCTTTTGAAGTTTTATAAATGGATCTTAGTGCCTTACTTGCCTTCATTCCCAATTGATATGGGAACCTCAGCATTGCTTGGACAAAGCAGTTGATATAACTCCTCTGAGGGTGTTGATGTAATATTCTTTGATGATGTCGGACACTTATCGCTTCTCCTGCTCCTTAGAGAAGTCTTCTCTATCCAATGCCCACCCAGTTGTGATGGGTCATTAGGTTACAACTATCCTTTTCATTGTATTCGCATCTTGGAAATTTCTTGGACTCAATCAGTCATTTTTTGGTTTTGATCTCATAGTTTTTGGGTGCTTTTCTGGGATATATATGTGTGGTCCTTCTAGATTTTGAAAATATCAATGGACTTGCTTTTACTCACGCGAACTTTAGGGATCTCCGTAGTACTTCATTTGTTGATTGTCTTTTTAGTTGCTCGAGTACATGGTTTCTCTATTAGACCCAACTATTGTAGTGTTAATTTCTAGCTATCTACTAGGATTTTTTTTAATTATGAGTGGGAAGGAGGCCGGAATTGTGAGTCAACAACACATTTGCCTCTTCTTATCTCCATGTCTCCACCTTTAAATGTGACGTCAGAATGTATGGGATGCATTTTGGATATGCAAGGAGCTGATTTTGAGGAGTGTATTTGCTCTTACTTTGTAGGCCTCTTCAAGGTAAGGTAACACTCTATCTAAATCTGGATTTTAGGCATGATTTGATATTTTTTTGCTTGTAAACACTAGTTTATTTAAGCTTTTGAAGTTTTATAAATGGATCTTAGTGCCTTACATGCCTTCATTCCCAATTGATATGGGAATCTCAGCATTGCTTGGACAAAGCAGTTGATATAATTCCTCTAAGGGTGTTGATGTAATATTCTTTGATGATGTCGGACACTTATCGCTTCTCCTGCTCCTTAGAGAAGTCTTCTCTATCCAATGCCCACCCAGTTGTGATGGGCATTAGGTTACAACTATCCTTTTCATTGTATTCGCATCTTGGAAATTTCTTGGACTCAATCAGTCATTTTTTGGTTTTGATCTCATAGTTTTTCGGTGCTTTTCTGGGATATATATGTGTGGTCCTTCTAGATTTTGAAAATATCAATGGACTTGCTTTTACTCACGTGAACTTTAGGGATCTCCGTAGTACTTCATTTCTTGATTGTCTTTTTAGTTGCTCGAGTACATGGTTTCTCTATTAGACCCAACTATTGTAGTGTTAATTTCTAGCTATCTACTAGGATTTTTTTTAATTACGAGTGGGAAGGAGGCCGGAATTGTGAGTCAACAACACATTTGCCTCTTCTTGTCTCCATGTCTCCACCTTTAAATGTGACGTCAGAATGTATGGGATGCATTTTGGATATGCAAGGAGCTGATTTTGAGGAGTGTATTTGCTCTTACTTTGTAGGCCTCTTCAAGGTAAGGTAACACTCTATCTAAATCTTGATTTTAGGCATGATTTGATATTTTTTTGCTTGTAAGCACTAGTTTATTTAAGCTTTTGAAGTTTTATAAATGGATCTTAGTGCCTTACTTGCCTTCATTCCCAATAGATATGGGAACCTCAGCATTGCTTGGACAAAGCAGTTGATATAATTCCTCTGAGGGTGTTGATGTAATATTCTTTGATGATGTCGGACACTTATCGCTTCTCCTGCTCCTTAGAGAAGTCTTCTCTATCCAATGCCCACCTAGTTGTGATGGGTCATTAGGCTACAACTATCCTTTTCATTATATTCGCATCTTGGAAATTTCTTGGACTCAATCAGTCATTTTTTGGTTCTTATCTAATAGTTTTTGGGTGCTTTTCTGGGATATATATGTGTGGTCCTTCTAGATTTTGAAAATATGAATGGACTTGCTTTTACTCACGTGAACTTTAGGGATCTCCGTAGTACTTCATTTCTTGATTGTCTTTTTAGTTGCTCGAGTACATGGTTTCTCTATTAGACCCAACTATTGTAGTGTTAATTTCTAGCTATCTACTAGGATTTTTTTTAATTATGAGTGGGAAGGAGGCCGGAATTGTGAGTCAACAACACATTTGCCTCTTCTTGTCTCCATGTCTCCACCTTTAAATGTGACGTCAGAATGTATGGGATGCATTTTGGATATGCAAGGAGCTGATTTTGAGGAGTGTATTTGCTCTTACTTTGTAGGCCTCTTCAAGGTAAGGTAACACTCTATCTAAATCTTGATTTTAGGCATGATTTGATATTTTTTTGCTTGTAAGCACTGGTTTATTTAAGCTTTTGAAGTTTTATAAATGGATCTTAGTGCCTTACTTGCCTTCATTCCCAATAGATATGGGAACCTCAGCATTGCTTGGACAAAGCAGTTGATATAATTCCTCTGAGGGTGTTGATGTAATATTCTTTGATGATGTCGGACACTTATCGCTTCTCCTGCTCCTTAGAGAAGTCTTCTCTATCCAATGCCCACCTAGTTGTGATGGGTCATTAGGCTACAACTATCCTTTTCATTATATTCGCATCTTAGAAATTTCTTGGACTCAATCAGTCATTTTTTGGTTCTTATCTGATAGTTTTTGGGTGCTTTTCTGGGATATATATGTGTGGTCCTTCTACATTTTGAAAATATCAATGGACTTGCTTTTTCTCAGGCGAACTCTAGGGATCTCCATAGTACTTCATTAGTTGATTGTCTTTTTAGTTGCTCGAGTACATGGTTTCTCTATTAGACCCAACTATTGTAGTGTTAATTTCTAGCTATCTACTAGGATTTTTTTTAATTATGAGTGGGAAGGAGGCCGGAATTGTGAGTCAACAACACATTTTTCTGTTCTTATCTCCATGTCTCTCCCTTTAAATATGACGCCAGAATGTATGGGATGCATGTTACGTATGCAAGGAGCTGATTTTGAGGAGTGTATTTGCTCTTACTTTGTACGTCTCTTCAAGGTACGGTAACACTCTATCTAAATCTGGATTTTAGGCATGATTTGATATTTTTTTGCTTGTAAGCACTAGTTTATTTATGCTTTTGAAGTTTTATAAATGGATCTTAGCGCCTTACTTGCCTTCATTCCCAATTGATGTGGGAATCTCAGCATTGCTTGGACAAAGTAGTTGATATAATTCCTCTGAGGGTGTTGATGTAATATTCTTTGATGATGTCGGACACTTATCGCTTCTCCTACTCCTTAGAGAAGTCTTCTCTATCCAATGCCCACCCAGTTGTGATGGGTCATTAGGCTACAACTATCCTTTTCAATATATTCGCATCTTGGAAATTTCTTGGACTCAATCAGACTTTTTTTGGTTTTGATCTAATAGTTTTGGGGTGCTTTTCTGGGATATATATGTGCGGTCCTTCTACATTTTGAAAATATCAATGGACTTGCTTTTTCTCAGGCGAACTTTAGGGATCTCCATAGTACTTCATTTGTTGATTGTCTTTTTAGTTGCTCGAGTACATGGTTTCTCTATTAGACCTAACTATAGTAGTGTTAATTTCTAGCTATCTATTAGAATTTTTTTTAATTATAAGTAGGAAGGAGGATGGAATTGTGAGTCAACAACACATTTGCCTCTTCTTATCTCCATGTCTCCACCTTTAAATGCGACGTCAGAATGTATGGGATGCATTATTGATATGCAAGGAGCTGATTTTAGCAAGTGTATTTCCTCCTACTTTGTACTCCCCTTCAAGGTAAGGTAACACTCTATCTAAATCTGGATTTTGGGCATGATTTCATATTTTTTTGCTTGTAAGCACTAGTTTATTTATGCTTTTCAAGTTTTATAAATGGATCTTAGTGCGTTACTTGCCTTCATTCCCAATTGATATGGGAACCTCAACATTGCTTGGACAAAGCAGTTGATATAATTCCTCTAAGGGTGTTGATGTAATATTCTTTGATGATGTCGGACACTTATCGCTTCTCCTGCTCATTGGAGAAGTCTTCTCTATCCAATGCCCACCTAGTTGTGATGGGTCATTAAGTTATAACTATCCTTTTCATTGTATTCGCATCTTGGAAATTTCTTGGACTCAATCAGTCATTTTTTGGTTTTTATCTGATAGTTTTTGGGTGCTTTTCTGGGATATATATGTGTGGTCCTTCTAGATTTTGAAAATATCAAAGGACTTGCTTTTTCTCAGGCGAACTTTAGGGATCTCCATAGTACTTCATTTGTTGATTGTCTTTTTAGTTGCTCGAGTACATGGTTTCTCTATTAGACCCAACTATAGAAGTGTTAATTTCTAGCCATCTATTAGAATTTTTTTTAATTATGAGTGGGAAGGAGGATGGAATTGTGAGTCGACAACACATTTGCCTCTTCTTATCTCCAGGTCTGCACCTTTAAATGCAACGTCAGAATGTATGGGATGCATTATTGATATGCAAGGAGCTGATTTTAGCAAGTGTATTTCCTCCTACTTTGTACTCCCCTTCAAGGTAAGTTAACACTCTATCTAAATCTGGATTTTAGGCATGATTTGATATTTTTTTACTTGTAAGCACTAGTTTATTTATGCTTTTCAAGTTTTATAAATGGATCTTAGGGCGTTAATTGCCTTCATTCCCAATTGATATGGGAACCTCAACATTGCTTGGACAAAGCAGTTGATATAATTCCTCTAAGGGTGTTGATGTAATATTCTTTGATGATGTCGGACACTTATCGCTTCTCCTGCTCCTTAGAGAAGTCTTCTCTATCCAATGCCCACCCAGTTGTGATGGGTCATTAGGCTACAACTATCCTTTTCATTATATTCGCATCTTGGAAATTTCTTGGACTCAATCAGACTTTTTTTGGTTTTGATCTAATAGTTTTGGGGTGCTTTTCTGGGATATATATGTGTGGTCCTTCTACATTTTGAAAATATCAATGGACTTGCTTTTTCTCAGGCGAACTTTAGGGATCTCCATAGTACTTCATTTGTTGATTGTCTTTTTAGTTGCTAGAGTACATGGTTTCTCTATTAGACCCAACTATAGAAGTGTTAATTTCTAGCTATCTATTAGAATTTTTTTTAATTATGAGTGGGAAGGAGGATGGAATTTTGAGTCGACAACACATTTGCCTCTTCTTATCTCCATGTCTCCACCTTCAAATGCGACGTCAGAATGTATGGGATGCATTATTGATATGCAAGGAGCTGATTTTAGCAAGTGTATTTCCTCCTACTTTGTACTCCCCTTTAAGGTAAGGTAACACTCTATCTAAATCTGGATTTTAGGCATGATTTGATATTTTTTTACTTGTAAGCACTAGTTTATTTATGCTTTTCAAGTTTTATAAGTGGATCTTAGTGCGTTACTTGCCTCCATTCCCAATTGATATGGGAACCTCAACATTGCTTGGACAAAGCAGTTGATATAATTCCTCTAAGGGTGTTGATGTAATATTCTTTGATGATGTCGGACACTTATCGCTTCTCCTGCTCATTGGAGAAGTCTTCTCTATCCAATGCCCACCTAGTTGTGATGGGTCATTAGGTTACAACTATCCTTTTCATTGTATTCGCATCTTGGAAATTTCTTGGACTCAATCAGTCTTTTTTTGGTTTTGATCTGATAGTTTTTGGGTGCTTTTCTGGGATATATATGTGTGGTCCTTCTAAATTTTGAAAATATCAATGGACTTGCTTTTTCTCAGGCGAACTTTAGGGATCTCCATAGTACTTCATTTGTTGATTGTCTTTTTAGTTGCTAGAGTACATGGTTTCTCTATTAGACCCAACTATAGAAGTGTTAATTTCTAGCTATCTATTAGAATTTTTTTTAATTATGAGTGGGAAGGAGGATGGAATTGTGAGTCGACAACACATTTGCCTCTTCTTATCTCCATGTCTCCACCTTCAAATGCGACGTCAGAATGTATGGGATGCATTATTGATATGCAAGGAGCTGATTTTAGCAAGTGTATTTCCTCCTACTTTGTACTCCCCTTTAAGGTAAGGTAACACTCTATCTAAATCTGGATTTTAGGCATGATTTGATATTTTTTTACTTGTAAGCACTAGTTTATTTATGCTTTTCAAGTTTTATAAGTGGATCTTAGTGCGTTACTTGCCTCCATTCCCAATTGATATGGGAACCTCAACATTGCCTGGACAAAGCAGTTGATATAATTCCTCTAAGGGTGTTGATGTAATATTCTTTAATGATGTCGGACACTTATCGCTTCTCCTGCTCATTGGAGAAGTCTTCTCTATCCAATGCCCACCTAGTTGTGATAGGTCATTAGGTTACAACTATCCTTTTCATTGTATTCGTATCTTGGAAATTTCTTGGACTCAATCAGTCTTTTTTTGGTTTTGATCTGATAGTTTTTGGGTGCTTTTCTGGGATATATATGTGTGGTCCTTCTAAATTTTGAAAATATCAATGGACTTGCTTTTACTCATGCGAACTTTAGGGATCTCCATAGTACTTCATTTGTTGATTGTCTTTTTAGTTGCTCGAGTACATGGTTTCTCTATTGGACCCAACTATTGTAGTGTTAATTTCTAGCTATCTACTAGGATTTTTTTTAATTATGTGTGGGAAGGAGGCCGGAATTGTGAGTCAACAACACATTTTTCTGTTCTTATCTCCATGTCTCTCCCTTTAAATATGACGTCAGAATGTATGGGATGCATGTTACGTATGCAAGGAGCTGATTTTGAGGAGTGTATTTGCTCATACTTTGTAGGCCACTTCAAGGTAAGGTAACACTCTATCTAAATCTGGATTTTAGGCATGATTTGATATTTTTTTGCTTGTAAGCACAAGTTTATTTAAGCTTTTGAAGTTTTATAAATGGATCTTAGTGCGTTACTTGCCTTCATTCCCAATTGATATGGGAACCTCAGCATTGCTTGGACAAAGCAGTTGATATAATTCCTCTGAGGGTGTTGATGTAATATTCTTTGATGATGTCGGACACTTATCACTTCTCCTGCTCATTGGAGAAGTCTTCTCTATCCAATGCCCACCTAGTTGTGATGGGTCATTAGGTTACAACTATCCTTTTCATTGTATTCGCATCTTGGAAATTTCTTGGACTCAATCAGTCATTTTTTGGTTCTTATCTGATAGTTTTTGGGTGCTTTTCTGGGATATATATGTGTGGTCTTTCTACATTTTGAAAATATCAATGGATTTGCTTTTTCTCTGGCGAACTTTAGGGATCTCCATAGTACTTCATTTGTTGATTGTCTTTTTAGTTGCTCGAGTACATGGTTTCTCTATTAGACCCAACTATAGAAGTGTTAATTTCTAGCTATCTATTAGAATTTTTTTTAATTATGAGTGGGAAGGAGGATGGAATTGTGAGTCGACAACACATTTGCCTCTTCTTATCTCCATGTCTCCACCTTCAAATGCGACGTCAGAATGTATGGGATGCATTATTGATATGCAAGGAGCTGATTTTAGCAAGTGTATTTCCTCCTACTTTGTACTCCCCTTCAAGGTAAGGTAACACTCTATCTAAATCTGGATTTTAGGCATGATTTGATATTTTTTTACTTGTAAGCACTAGTTTATTTATGCTTTTCAAGTTTTATAAGTGGATCTTAGTGCGTTACTTGCCTCCATTCCCAATTGATATGGGAACCTCAACATTGCTTGGACAAAGCAGTTGATATAATTCCTCTAAGGGTGTTGATGTAATATTCTTTGATGATGTCGGACACTTATCGCTTCTCCTGCTCATTGGAGAAGTCTTCTCTATCCAATGCCCACCTAGTTGTGATGGGTCATTACGTTACAACTATCCTTTTCATTGTATTCGCATCTTGGAAATTTCTTGGACTCAATCAGTCTTTTTTTGGTTTTGATCTGATAGTTTTTGGGTGCTTTTCTGGGATATATATGTGTGGTCCTTCTAAATTTTGAAAATATCAATGGACTTGGTTTTACTCACGCGAACTTTAGGGATCTCCATAGTACTTCATTTGTTGATTGTCTTTTTCGTTGCTCGAGTACATGGTTTCTCTAGTGGACCCAACTATTGTAGTGTTAATTTCTAGCTATCTACTAGGATTTTTTTTAATTATGTGTGGGAAGGAGGCCGGAATTGTGAGTCAACAACATATTTTTCTGTTCTTATCTCCATGTCTCTCCCTTTAAATATGACGTCAGAATGTATGGGATGCATGTTACGTATGCAAGGAGCTGATTTTGAGGAGTGTATTTGCTCATACTTTGTAGGCCACTTCAAGGTAAGGTAACACTCTATCTAAATCTGGATTTTAGGCATGATTTGATATTTTTTTGCTTGTAAGCACAAGTTTATTTAAGCTTTTGAAGTTTTATAAATGGATCTTAGTGCCTTACTTGCCTTCATTCCCAATTGATATGGGAACCTCAGCATTGCTTGGACAAAGCAGTTGATATAATTCCTCTGAGGGTGTTGATGTAATATTCTTTGATGATGTCGGACACTTATCACTTCTCCTGCTCCTTAGAGAAGTCTTCTCTCTCCAATGCCCACCCAGTTGTGATGGGTCATTAGGTTACAACTATCCTTTTCATTATATTCGCATCTTGGCAATTTCTTGGACTCAATCAGACTTTTTTTGGTTTTGATCTAATAGTTTTCGGGTGATTTTCTGGGATATATATATGTGGTCCTTCTAGATTTTGACAATATCAATGGACTTGCTTTTTCTCAGGCGAACTTTAGGGATCTCCATAGTACTTCATTAGTTGATTGTCTTTTTAGTAGCTCGAGTACATGGTTTCTCTATTAGACCCAACTATAGTAGTGTTAATTTCTAGCTCTACTAGGATTTTTTTTAATTATGAATGGGAAGGAGGCCGGAATTGTGAGTCGCCAACACATTTGCCACTTCTTATCTCCATGTCTCCACCTTTAAATGCGACGTCAGAATGTATGGGATGCATTATTGATATGCAAGGAGCTGATTTTAGCAAGTGTATTTCCTCCTACTTTGTACTCCCCTTCAAGGTAAGGTAACACTCTATCTAAATCTGGATTTTGGGCATGATTTGATATTTTTTTACTTGTAAGCACAAGTTTATTTATGCTTTTCAAGTTTTATAAGTGGATCTTAGTGCGTTACTTGCCTTCATTCCCAATTGATATGGGAACCTCAACATTGCTTGGACAAAGCAGTTGATATAATTCCTCTAAGGGTGTTGATGTAATATTCTTTGATGATGTCGGACACTTATCGCTTCTCCTGCTCATTGGAGAAGTCTTCTCTATCCAATGCCCACCTAGTTGTGATGGGTCATTAGGTTACAACTATCCTTTTCATTGTATTCGCATCTTGGAAATTTCTTGGACTCAATCAGTCATTTTTTGGTTCTTATCTGATAGTTTTTGGGTGCTTTTCTGGGATATATATGTGTGGTCTTTCTACATTTTGAAAATATCAATGGATTTGCTTTTTCTCTGGCGAACTTTAGGATCTCCATAGTACTTCATTTGTTGATTGTCTTTTTAGTTGCTCGAGTACATGGTTTCTCTATTAGACCCAACTATAGAAGTGTTAATTTCTAGCTATCTATTGGAATTTTTTTTAATTATGAGTGGGAAGGAGGATGGAATTGTGAGTCGACAACACATTTGCCTCTTCTTATCTCCATGTCTCCACCTTCAAATGCGACGTCAGAATGTATGGGATGCATTATTGATATGCAAGGAGCTGATTTTAGCAAGTGTATTTCCTCCTACTTTGTACTCCCCTTCAAGGTAAGGTAACACTCTATCTAAATCTGGATTTTAGGCATGATTTGATATTTTTTTACTTGTAAGCACTAGTTTATTTATGCTTTTCAAGTTTTATAAGTGGATCTTAGTGCGTTACTTGCCTCCATTCCCAATTGATATGGGAACCTCAACATTGCTTGGACAAAGCAGTTGATATAATTCCTCTAAGGGTGTTGATGTAATATTCTTTGATGATGTCGGACACTTATCGCTTCTCCTGCTCATTGGAGAAGTCTTCTCTATCCAATGCCCACCTAGTTGTGATGGGTCATTACGTTACAAACTATCCTTTTCATTGTATTCGCATCTTGGAAATTTCTTGGACTCAATCAGTCTTTTTTTGGTTTTGATCTGATAGTTTTTGGGTGCTTTTCTGGGATATATATGTGTGGTCCTTCTAAATTTTGAAAATATCAATGGACTTGGTTTTACTCACGCGAACTTTAGGGATCTCCATAGTACTTCATTTGTTGATTGTCTTTTTCGTTTGCTCGAGTACATGGTTTCTCTAGTGGACCCCAACTATTGTAGTGTTAATTTCTAGCTATCTACTAGGATTTTTTTTTAATTATGTGTGGGAAGGAGGCCGGAATTGTGAGTCAACAACATATTTTTCTGTTCTTATCTCCATGTCTCTCCCTTTAAATATGACGTCAGAATGTATGGGATGCATGTTACGTATGCAAGGAGCTGATTTTGAGGAGTGTATTTGCTCATACTTTGTAGGCCACTTCAAGGTAAGGTAACACTCTATCTAAATCTGGATTTTAGGCATGATTTGATATTTTTTTGCTTGTAAGCACAAGTTTATTTAAGCTTTTGAAGTTTTATAAATGGATCTTAGTGCCTTACTTGCCTTCATTCCCAATTGATATGGGAACCTCAGCATTGCTTGGACAAAGCAGTTGATATAATTCCTCTGAGGGTGTTGATGTAATATTCTTTGATGATGTCGGACACTTATCACTTCTCCTGCTCCTTAGAGAAGTCTTCT